>CABHPH010156262.1:0-25727 GCA_902168325.1 Peromyscus nudipes
ATGAACCAAAACCACCTTGCTCGTCTGCCTTTCCCACCTCGCCAACACATCTTCATTCATCCTAGTGGTATCTAGAGCTGTGGTGTGCAACACTGTACACCCTTTTGTCCAATTAGCCCCACCCACAAATGTTCACTGCAGTGAGTCATTGTTCTGGTTCAAGGACTCTGGCCTCTGGCACATCATCATCACTGGACCCTCACCAAAACAACTCTCAGATATCCTGCTGTTGCCCTGAATCATGGAGATCCTGTGGCTTTAGATCTGTAGGAACAGTCCCTTCAAGTGCTCCAGAATGCTGGGACTGCCCCCCTCAGGGGAGGGGCAGAGCCAGTTCTTCTAAGCCCATGCTTAAAGGGCCAGCTCTTCACACTTGGTGGTAAGGGATGGAGCCAACTCTGCCTAGTGTGGAGGGCAAGCTCTTCCATGAGTGATGGACCCAGCTCTCTTGCTGCAGGGTCCAGTGAGGGGCAGGGCCAGCTATCTCAGGGCCAATGAAGGGCAGGGCCTGGTCAGCATGGCCCTCAGATTTCAACACACTTGGTTCTTAGGCCCCTCTGTGGTAACAGGGTCCATGGACATGGACATAGACCCCAGCCACAGCAGCACCATGGATCCAGACATGGCCCTTGGCAGCAGCTCAGCCCAGACATAACCATGGCCCTGGTGGCAGTGAAGGTCACCTGGTTGAGTATGGCCCCAGAAGCAGCTTCGCTTCTGGACACCAAGATGATTTCAAGTGGCTGACCAGACCTGGGGCACTCACATAACCTTCAGTGGTAACAGGAACCAGGGATATCAACTCAGACCCTGGCTGCTTCAGGGCTATGGACCCAGGCATGGCCCTAGGCAGCAGCTGAGGCCTGGTCCTCATCATGGTCCACATGGTCCCAGGTGACACATGGTCCCAGGTGATAACACAGGCCACCTAGATCAGTATGGCCCTGGCGGCAGCATGACCCTTGTACGCCAACATGGTCTCAGGTGGCTGGCCAGACCCCAGGTATCCACACAGCCCTGGATGGCAACAGGAGCCACAGAGATCAACTCAGACCCTGGATGCTATAGAATCATAGACGGACCGAGACATCTATTAGAGTTCCTGGCAGTAGCCCTGTCTGGATGACACCATGGCCCCAGGTAGCAGAGCAGGCCACTCAGGTTGGCATGACCCTGGCAGTGGCATGGCCCTTGGCTGCCAACATGGGCACAGGTTGTGGCCTAGACCCTGAACATCTGTGTGGCCTTTGCTGGCAACATGGACCATAGACCTCAACACAGACCCTGGCTGTAGTAGGATCACGGACCCAGACATGGCCTCATTAGCAACCAGGTGGCAGCATAACCCACTCAGATCAGTATGGCCCCAGTGGCAGTGTGGCTCTAGGACACCAACATAGTCCAAGGTGGCCATCAGACCCTTGGCATTAGCACGGCCTTTGATGGTAACAGGAGCCACAGACAACACAGACCCTTGCTGTAGTAGGGCCATGAACCTAGACATGGCCCTGCACTGCAGCTTGGCTCCTTTTTTATAAAATAGAGAGAAAGAGAGGGTGTGGGGTTGGATGAGCGTGGAAGATCTAGGAGGAGTGGGTGGAGGGAAAAAGTGATCAGAATACATTATCGAAAAATTTTTTTCAACTAAAATAAAAGAGAGAATTCGTTGTCTACTTCAAAACAAAAACCCCACAAGACTCCTACTAATTGGAAAATGAAGGGTACTTGAACATTTAGGACAATGATAACAATATCTGTCACATTAAATAAACATTTATTGACTGGAGAATGGTGTTTTGATATATAGATAATGCCTCAAATAGAAAGAACTCTGAATAAATCTTTTCTGAGGTCATTTCATTCCCAGTCTTTGAACTACAGAAAACATAAAAGACCATCCATAATTAATACAAAGAAATCTTTTAACTATGGGCGGCCATCAAGAGAGCTAGCAAAACCAGTCCTCAGCATCCTCTCCAGACTCATTTGATCCCCAAAGGAATCTTCAGGCAGCCATTGGATTTTAAAACGAAGTAGTCAAGGCAATGGCAAGCCAAAGCAGAAGAATAGCCACTTTGTCCTTCTTCTGGAAATAATGATCAGCTGTAGGGCCCATGAAAAGCCTCCCTCTTACTACCTTTAACAGCTCGCCTCCGCCTTCCTCCCCAACCCTGACGGATTCCCCTGCTCAAAATCTGACGTAAATTGTTTCCTTACCATGGCAAACTGCCTGAGATTTCTGGGAAGTCTGTTTAAACAGGAGCCATGCCAGAGCTGGGATCAGCAGCGCTTCTGTGTAGCCTGTAACATAAGCTATAATTAGGGACATAGAGGTCCCTAAAGTTGCAGGCCAAGAGAGTTGTCTGTGGGAGGAATGTGTATACATACACACATATATTATGGTACATAAGCAAATAGATGTGATTTTTTCGTGTGGGTTTACGATTTTTTTCTATGTGTTTGTTAGCTTATGGAAAATCAAAACTAAAAAAAAATGTATTGGGCTGATGGAATAAATGCAACAACACTAAGTCTGTCTTCTCCTTCCTCAATTCATTCATTCAGTCTCCTTCTTCAACTCGTCCACTCATTTATTCACTCTGTCATTCTTGGAGGTAAAGAACCATTAGTGGTTGAAGAGTAACTAGCATACAGATGACGTCCTCACAGAGTTTGTGGTGAAAGATAGATTTTTAAACCAATATTTAAAGCTGTTTCTTGATGACATCTGTGTGTTTACCTTTGCCTGCTTTTCCTATTCATCACTGTGTCAAAGTTGAAAAGTATTTCCTGCTGGGATAATAGAATTGAAAGATTGCAAACTATAACATTTAAAAAAAAAAAAAGCGCCGGGCGTTGGTGGCGCATGCCTTTAATCCCAGCACTCGGGAGGCAGAGCCAGGTGGATCTCTATGAGTTTGAGGCCAGTCTGGGCTACCAAGTGAGCTCCAAGAAAGGCGCAAAGCTACACAGAGAAACCCTGTCTCGAAAAAAAAAAAAAAAAAAGCAAGCAACAACAACAACAAAAACTTTGATTAGAATTCCAGGCAAGCCCTTACAAACTCTCTTTAGCAACTTGCTGAGCACATGTCAGGTTTCTCATTTGAGCAAGTGGCCAGTAGTCAAAGCTCATGCTGGTGGATATTCTTTGTACATGTTTCATGTCCCAACCTTCCCCTTCTCAAGCAAGTGTTTTCAAAGATGTTCATATTTTTATGAAGTCATAGCTTTTCTTGCCACATTGAGACATTCATAATGTCCAATGTTTGCTTGTTTGTAGGTTTTTGTTTTCTGGCATTTTTCTCATTTTGGTTTGTGTTGGCACAATGTCATGTAGCCCAGGGTGGCTTTATGCTCACACATCCCCCAGGTGTGAGTAGCATTTTACCAAGGAAAAACATACGTAGAGAAAGGTGTAGAAATCATGTATTAAAATAAATATAAATATAAAATAAATAAGTATTTATTTTAATGGAATTTCACAAACTGAACAAATATGTGTAACCAGTATTTGTACCATGAAATTGAACATTATTGCCATCTCAGATCTTCTGTAGCCTCTTTTGATTCTTCACACTAAAGTAACATGCCCTTCATTTCTAACACTAAGATCATTTTTAATGATTTTTAAATTCTATTTTTAATAGGATTTTGCCATAAGGGCTCTTGAGAAATTTTCACTTTTCTAAATTCCATGTTGATATGATAAATTCATTGGTTAGTATAATTTCACTCTTCAGTCTCATTGGTGGATAAAACTACATTACTTGAGCATAAGTTTGTAATTCAGTTGTCCTCAAAGAAAGATAGGGTTAAGCCTCATGCTGGGTAGAAAAGCTGGGTAGGTGTAAACAATATACAAGTCACAGCCTTGATACAGTCTGCCACACAAAGCTTTTAGCCACAAACCTAGTGCAAGAAAGGAATTTCATAATACTGATGTAATGCTCCAGAAGCAAATCCAAGTACTTCGAAAGTATCTTCAAAACTCAACAGTCTATCTCTCATTTCCTCTAAACTCTTTACTTTCCAACTCTTTCTAATAGGGCAAAGGTGTCTTCCCCAAGGAAGCTGTATCACTTCTCACCCACCAGGACCTGAAAACTAGATAGCTTTGGCATTGATTTCATTCCTCAAAGAAGCAGCAATTTTTCACTTTCTAAGAAAGTAGTGATCTCATAGGGAATGTAAGATCTATGGAGAAATGAAAAGGCAGACACTGAAATTTGAGGATCACCATACCCTGCCTACAGCTAAGAAAACTGAGGCATAGAGAAAAAAAAAACATTTTTCACTCAGCATGATAAGAAGTTAAGGCAAAAGATTAGAATTTTGTTTTGTTGTTTTGTTTTGTTTCAGACTCTAAGTTCTGGAGGCCAGAGACTGTGTGTTTTAATCATCGGTACAGCATGTGATGTTCCTACTTCAGTGCTTTTAAAATAGTGTCTCTACCACTTTCCAAACTCAGAAAGCTCATCCCACCCAAAAAGAGAACTGGAGAAATAAGCAGATCCTCAGAAATTTTTAAATGTGCAGTAACATGAACAAGTGGCTGATTGTTTAGAAAATGTACAAAGCTGGGAAAATTCAAATAAGTGATTACTTCTGGAACCCTTCCTGTGGTCCACAGAGAATCTTTCCAAAACCACCCACTTCTTAAGACACACTTAATCTCTGTTCTCATAGCAGTATGTTCTTAATTCTATTATAGATGTACATGACCTCATGTTGTAGACAGCTGTTTTATGCTGAAATCCACTAGCCTGTATCTGACATAAACCTTGGTATCTAGTAGGTGACCTGTAAGTCATTGTCCCAGAAGTGAACTAATCAACAAATACATGGTTTGAATATAGTCATGGTTGATTTCTAGTAGGATTTTTCTTACATCTCCACCTGTATTCTCAGCTTCACGACTCAGTGGTGATTGTTGCTTCTGGCATTAATTAGGTAGAGATCAAAGACATTTCTAAATACCCTACATTGTACAGAACAGTCCCCATACAAAAGATATGTACTGACTAAAATGTCAATAGTGCTAGTGAGGAGAAACCCTGCTATGCATACATAAATACAAAAGATAAACTCTTGTTCATTGACTTGTATTATCCAGAAGAAAGAGTATAATGAGTTCAAGGCTATATGGATACAGTCACGTGATCCCTCCCATTTATAAGCCACACAGAAGCAGTTAGGTGATTCTTCTCATTTGGAGGCCATACAGATGCAATTACATGGATTCTGTTGTCTAGTCATCATGGTGAAGGACTCAACCAGCTATGTTATTTGAGCATCAACTATTGTTATTCAAACCTAATTGAACAGTTTCATGATTTGAATTATTTAACTCATTCAGCAGTTATTTACTGTGTGCCTCATAGCTGCCTAGCATTATTTTCAAGCTTAAAGACCATGAGAAACAATTATCGTGGAAATGCAGCTTTCCACTTTTCAAAGCATTGCTGATATGTGACTTCATTGTTTCCCCTTAAGATAGGAAGATGTGGAATATACACCCAATCTGACACATGAATAAAGTGAGGCACATAGACACTTAGAGGTAGAGCCTCTGTCTCAGTTACATAAGTGTGCAAAATCATTGCAAAAGGCAAAACAAAGAAATCCATTAGAAGGTCCTGGATCCTTGTTCTTACTCATCTGGAGTTAAGAACGCAGCAGAAGAAAATGGGACTAACCCATTTCAGTTAAGACCAAGGAATTCAGCTAAGTAACTAGTCCCTGAGTGACACCTGGGAAGAGTCAAATGACCCAGAACATTGGCACATCTGTGTGAGCTGCCTTTGATACTTTCTGAAATAAATACAAAATACATAAAAATAATAGTGCACATTTTTGTTGAACTTTTTATCACCTCATTCTGAGATTTTAGGGGGAAAAAAAGAGCTGGGATATGTTTCCATGAATATACTGATAAAAAAAATCAAGGCTCACTGTGACTAGATGATTTACCCAAAGCTGCATCATTGCATAACACTGGTGACTTCATGACTTGGCCCTTTTTCACAGATGTTTTTGTTTCAGAACACTCTCCTCCTTTTAAATTCTCATCACTCTTCTGCTCTCCACCTTAATTCTCTCTGGACAGAGCAGAGTACTGGAGGGAAGCACAAAACTGAGAAATGTATGATGCCTCCAGGGATTTCCATGACTCACTAAAATAACTGGATGCATCCTCTGGGAAACAGTCAGCAACTGATGTGGGAAGACATTCTCCTTCCTCTGAACTGACTGGATGTAACATTCTCTGATTGACATCCTCAGATTCCCACGAGAAGATTAAAAGCTCTGTGTCCATCCAGTAGGGAGCTCTGAGCAGAAAGACAGCTTTATCTTCTCCTAGGAAATGGGAGCTCTTATCACCAAAGAAATGTGTTTACTAAAAGGCACAACCGAGACAGGGAAGGGACCCATTGCCAATGACACCAACACCTATAGAATCCAGGCCTACCTCTGGACCAGACACTCTAACCACAGACTACTGCATCTGCTAGGGTAAATGGCCATTGATTTAATGCTAAACTGTTTTTATCAGCCTTGACTAAAATTTGATACAAAACATACCATTTTGTAATATATTTGCTTTTGCATTGAGTCAGTTATAACCATACACATTCTCCAGATGAGTTTGGGGACTGCAGAACAATGTCAAGTATAACCATGTTTATTGTTCCAAGATTTGCATATGGTACAGGAGCATAAACTCTTCTTGGGGAACAGTGATATCAATAACACAATTATGTTTATGTAGCAAGGATAATTTATTAATTCATATGATAATATCACTAACACCAAGACTACACTACTTATTGGCAAAAAGAGACACATCAGACAGTTTCATTCTTTTTATTTGTTTGTGTTTTGTTTTTTGAGACAGGGTTTCTTTCTGTAACAGCCCAAGATGTCCTGGAACTAGCTCTGTAGCCCAGGCTGGCCTCGAACCCATAGAAATCTGCCTGCCTCTGCCTCTTGAGTGCTGGGATTAAAGGCATGGGGCTCCACTGCCCAGCCAATTTCATTATTAAAAGATAACTGACTTATGCAGAGGGCCTAGTCCAGTCCCATGAAGGCTCCACAGGTGGTTTGAAGTCTTCATAGGACTGGACTAGGCCCTCGGCACAAGCCAGACAGTTGTGTAGCTTCATCTGCTTAAGGGGCCCCCAGGCATTAGGATCAGGATCCATCCTGGTACATGAACTGGCTTTTTGGAGACCGCTACCTATGGTGCGACACCTCACCTGTCTCAACTGAATGTACCAGGCTCTGCTGACTCGCCATGGGAGGTCTTACCTTATTGGATTAGGGAACAGGGTATAGGTTGTGAGGGAAGGCTGGAGGGGCTGGAGGAGGGGAGAGAGGGTGATCTGTGGTTGGTATGTAAAATGAATAAGAACTTTCTTAATAAAAAAAGATAACTAACTTTGATTCTCATAACAATATCAATTTAACTATTTAATTATGCAAGATTCCACATTACAGACAACACATAGAACTTTTGAAAGCAATCTCAATGCATAAATAAAGACAGGAGTATCTCTAGAGAACTATATATAATGATGATAAGAAATGAGAGAAGGGTCAATTATCTATGAAGAAAAAAATTTACAAAAAAGTCCAATAAATGTCTGGAGCTAGTAGGATATTGAGTAAGAGCAATAGGTGCCTGTGTAGTAAGATGGTCTTCAAAACCCTCTCCTGGCCAGTGGTTGGTTCAAAGACCACAGACACACATACACTTACTTAGCCACTGGGCCAGTTGGGAATAAGATTGGTTTCACTGCGTGAGTTTCTTTTAGGGTTGTTGCATTCAGTTCTGCCCTTGTATTTCATAAACTGAGGTTAGGAATCTAGTACAGAATGTGACTAGCCAACTCTTACATTTTACAGGATTTCACAACACAGAAAGATAATTAAATGTGTGTTCAAGGCCAGACACTGGGGAGGTTGTAGTCTGACTAGCCTCAATGGAGACAATGAACAAAACTATTACTACTCCCACTGCACATTCAAACAAAAGTATTCTGGCATTTTGCCTGTAGCCCTAGATGGATACAATTTCAGTCAAATGATCAAGAAGCACAGAAAAATTCTCGTGTAGTACACCTTTGATCCCTGGCCTCCCAAGGCCAGTTAAGCTTGCCTAACATCCCATAAACCATCAACAAAAATTAGTGTTACATTTTAATCACAAAAGATATGATGAACCACATACTGGGTAATGGATAACGAATGAGCCACAATCCCTGTCTTCAAGTATTATACAGTCCAACACCAACAGCATAAACAAGTACCCAACATGTCACCTAACAGTGTGATTCCTGGGGATGGCAAAATGGCTCAGGTAAATGTTCTTGCTGCCAAGCTAATGACATGATTTCAAGCCCTGGAATTGAAATGGTGGGAGGGGAAGAGCAGCGTCCACAAGTTGAGGGACATAAGAGGAGAAAACAGGGGACAGAATATAATCAAGTTCATTGTATGCATGCATGAAATTCTCAAGAATAAAGAAAATTTGATATAAAAATGTTTGAAATTAAGAATAAAATAATGAAACTGGAAGGTTGTTTTGTAATCCAGAAAAGAAATAACAGAGAATTAAAATTAAGAAAAATTCAATGTATTACAGAAAAAAAGTATTTAAAAATTCTCTGCAAACATGGAAAGGAGAATTGGTGCTTGCTTGAACGTTAGAACTGGATACAGAAAGAAATCAAAGACACTATGAAAGTTTATAACTTAAAAAATGGATGATAATTGGTCCTCCTTATTTGGAACAGCAATACTTTTTTTTGAATTTATTTTATTTTATTTTACGATATAATTCAACTTTACATATCAGTCATAGATCACCCCGTTATCCCTCCTGCCACCCCGCCCCCCTCTCCCCGGCCCACCCCCCATTTCCATCTCCTCCAGGGCAAAGACTCCCCCGAGGATTGAGATCAACCTGGTGGACTCAGCCCAGGCAGGTCTAGTCCCCTCCTCCCAGGCTGAGCCAAGGGTCTCTACTAAGCCCCAGGTTTCAAACAGCCAATTCATGCACTGAGCACAGGACCCGGTCCAACTGCCTGGATGCCTCCTAAACAGATCAAGCCAATCAACTGTCTCACCCATTCAGAGGGCCTGATCCAGTTGGGGGGCCCTCAGCCATTGGTTCACAGTTCATGTGTTTCCATTCGTTTGGCCACTTGTCCCTGTATTCCATCCATCCCTGGTCCCAACAACTCTAGCTCACATAAACCCTCCTCCTTCTCGCCAGTTGGACTCCCGGAGCTCCACCCGGGGCCTGACCGTGGATATCTGCATCTAGTTCCCTCAGTCACTGGATGGGGTTTCTAGTACGACAATTAAGGTGTTTGGCCATCCTATCACCAGGGTAGGTCAGATCGGGCTATTTCTCAACTATTGCCTGCAGTCTATTGTGGGGGCATCTTTGTGGATTTCTGTGGGCCTCTCCAGCACTTTGCTCCTTCCTATTCTCATGTGGTCTTCATTTATCATGAACATTCCTTGTGTTTCCTCTCTGTACTTGATCCAGTAACGTGCTTTTCAAACACCAAACCATGTTGTTACTCAATTCAGCCAATAGTCACTCAGAGAAGTTAAAATAATTATCTTACAAAAGTAATCTTGTCAAATAGTAATTTTTCTTTATATTACTAATTACTTAGATTGGGTACATCAATACCCCAAACAGTGTACCATGATCTGAAATTATGCCAGATACATTTTGTGATGCTTTGCAAAGATGAATAAAAGAAACACAATAGAGATTCTTAGTATTTAGATGAAAAACTATTATTAATTGACATATATGAAACTACTAGCAAATCGTTCCATACACATGTGTATGGAACCACGTAAAATATGGGGAAATGCATTAAGTGGAAGCTCCCCTTGTCTGTGTTTTCAAGGTCCTGTACAACAAGCCACTGGCCAGGCCATGTCATGAATCTTTTCCTCTGTGTTTTCTCCTAGTACCTTTACAATCACAAGCCTTACACGTATGTCATCCAACCATTTTTTATTTGAATTTTGCACATAGGACGAGACAAGAGTCAACTTCCATGCTTCTGCTGATAACCAACTTTCCTAACACTTTCCTAATATAGAAAAGCTGATCCATTCCCATGTGTTCTTGGTACTTCCATGGCACGTCAATCAACTATTGATGTGTGCATTGATTTCTGAGCTCTCCATTCTGCTCCTTCAGTTTAGTTGTGGTTTGCTATAAGTGCTATGGCATTTTTGTTGTAACAGTTTCATAATATTTTTAAGTTTTCATATTTTCACTACTCATTTTAAATAGTAGCCAATTTGAGGTATTCACAAACAGTATTACTGGCCCTGGGGAGATGGTTTGGTATGTAAGAACAACTATTTCACAAGCATAAGGACTTGAGTATGGGTTCCCATCATTCACACAAAAATTAGGACATTGCCACCTGCGCCTGGGACCCTTGTGCTAAGGGGGCTGGAGACACAGGAGAATTTCTGGGGCTTGCTGACCAGCCAGCCTAGCTAAAATACAGCAAGCTCCAGTTTCAGACTTTGTCTCAAGGGGATAAGATAGAATGTGAAAGAATGGGACACCAGACATCCTTCTGTAATCTCTACACATGCACACATGAGCATGTACACACACACATACACATTCACACACACACAAGGTGTATATCTTATTCAAATGTTTTTATTGGTAACTCTAGAGTTTGGCTATAGTCTGAATCAAAGATAATTCAGAAAGCACACATGATTAAATGGGCATATCATATTCATAGCCAGGAAAAAGAAATGAAAGTACAAAAAAATGGAAATAAGGAACAGAGGCAGCCTGGCTGCTTATAGGTAGCAGCTGTCTTTTGGAGTATGATTTGAACAATTTGTTATTAGCTGAAACTCAGCCGTTTGCCACCACAGTAGGTTACACACTCAGATTTATATGTAAGTAAGCCAGGCTATAGTTTATGCATTTACACAAATATTTAAGATTTATTTTCGTGTGTGTGTGTGTGTGTGTGTGTGTGTGTGTGTGTGCACATGCACACATGTGTGCAGGTACCTATGGAGGCTAAAAGAGGGCATTAGAACTCAAGTTACAGGAAGTTGTGAGCTCAGCTAGGAACTGAACTTGGGTCCTTTAGAAGAGCAGCAAATGCTTTTGACCACTAAGCCTTTTCCCCAGCCACAACATGAAGAAAATTTTAAGGCAAACTGTAATACTGAGGCACCCTTAGAATGCACAGTTCAATTCAGCAGGAACTGCTTAGAAAACAAGTTCTACAACTTAGTTATCTCTCCCACCTCAAAGGAGTTCACATACTATATGACTCCACTTCAATGAAATATCCATAATATATAAATATAAAGAATCAGAAAGCAATGAGTAGGTGTTTTCTAGAGTCTTGAGAGGGAGGAGATGGGGAGCAACTCTCTAGGGATATTTGGAGTTTAATTTTGGAACAACAAGAAATTTATGGCTAAATTTCTTAGTTCTGGAAAAATTCTATGCATGATATTGGGGAGAAAAGCAATCAATCAATAGTCTTGGTCAGGTGTGAACACTTGGGACTATAATAATAACTAACTTGGGAAGATATACTCACTGGTGAATTAGTGGCACTAGCATTATAGGAGCAACCAGTCACTCACTGACTGGACTCAAGGCCAGGTCTACGAGACGGAACTTGTGTTTGGTTATCATCAACTGGGACAAAAATCCCATAGCTTGATAGATCACAGGCCCAAGGGAGGAACCTAATACTATTATTTTGTTAAGTGATCTTGGTAATAAACTGCCCCCTAATCTGTTCTCTTTATAGCAATAGACTAATGCATCTCTCAACCCTCATCAGAGAAGGTTCTTTTTCCAGAAGATAGTAATTAAGACAGATATTAACAGTAGTCAATATACAGAAAATAATAGGCTGTAGAGTGCCTAACTCTAAATGAGGCATCTATATTACAGTCCCTTCCTCCCAAGGCTTGAAGATCAACATGGAAGACAGGAGAGGAAGATTGTAAGAACCAGAACTAGTAGACATCTGCAATGGAACAATATTTTCTAGACATGACGATGACACAGACATATGACCTGACAGCAGCTGTAACTGCATACAGAAGCCCTACAAAACGTCAAGCCATCTAAAGAGGGGAGATGACCCCTAGCTGAGGAACTATTGGCAAGTGATGGCTTCCGGTTGCTTGGAAAGTTGGTTTTCTTCAAGGTTGTAGTCCCTTAGAGGCTACTTACACTACAGTAAACTCATGCTACACTCATGCACACACAGACAACACTAAGTAGACTTAGTGAGTTAAAAAAAAAATAGAGCATATGACATTGGGAGGGAAGAAACATGGTAGAGTAGGAAAGAGGAATTTGAGGGGACGAAATAGGGGATAGGTTTCATCAAACCATACATATATGCATGTATGAAATTGTCAAATGATAAAAATGTAACTACACTGGTCAACCTTGAACTAAGTGACTATCATTTTGATATATATTTTTTAAAGAGAAAGAGTAAAAGTGTACCAAAAATAAAAATGCTTACTTTACCTTGGTGTGAGTTTTCCTTCAGATCTAAAAGCTTTGCAGGATATCATCTCTTTCACACAGAACTGCTCCATTTAGAGACACCATCGAATTTTAGGAAAACTAATAGATAGCATGTCCTTCTAACTTTAAGTGTTCATGGTCTGGGGTCTTTCACACATTAATGATGTAAGGGGCAGCAATGAATATCTTCATGTTGTCATCTGGCTGAAAGTTTTCTTTTCTCTCTCTGACCTCAGTTTTCCTCTGGCTTGCATATCTGCTAGCCAAAACTAAGGCAGTTGTCAATGGGCCCACTTTTTGGTCTCCAATCCCATGACAAGACATTGTAACAGCTCTCCAAGGACTATATGTATTTACAGGGTATCCATTTCAAAGACTGGCTAATTGCTCCATGGGCTGCACAAAGTGCACTCTCAAATCATAAATGGGAAACACTCTGGCTGTTCCCAGACCACAAAGCATGACCAAGTTGATTAGGACTCATAATTCACACTCAGGATACCTGAGCTTGATCCTCCGAGAAACAGCTGCCCTATAAAAGCAGAACAGAGAATGTATATCACATGGTCCAGGCAGCCATGGTCACAGCTCTGCAGCCGCAATAAAATGGCCTCTGACATGCCTGGCCAGGGCTATGCTGGAATGAGACAATAAGAGTGGGAAATAGCTTTTATTTGTTGCAAACATGTACACCCGACATCAAATCAAACCCCAGTTCACAATGTCTGAAGAGCTAAAGAGGGAAAATACCTAGGTCCACAAGAGAAGTGATCTGTTCTCACAAGCTAACCCTGGACATCCCCCCATGAAGTTCATATCTGCATTTCAAGTGATGAAGCAGCCGGCGTTCTATAGTGACACATACCATGAGAATGAAGAGCCACACCAACACCCATTAGGGATGTGGTGGTTTAAGAAAGGAAATGTCGCTTGTAGGCAGAATAAATCAGGAAAAAGCATTAACGTAAAAGTTAAAGAAGCCTTTTTCAGTCATGTGTGCCACTGGGAGAGATGCTGTGGGAAAGAATTTGTGTTGTGACTTAGAGGAGAGTCTCGATCTGTAGGAACCAGGCATCCACAGATGAATTCTCAGAGAAAAAAGATCCCATCTTGGATTTTATATCTTATTGTGCCTTCTTTCTCTCACTAGAAGACTCAAAATCACACTTCACACTTCATAGCATAAGGTTAGCCCCACTAGCTCCTGGGTTGCCCGAAGTGCCTCTGAATGCTAACTCAGCTGTTTCACCCCCTCCTGTTGCCATCTAACAGATATTTCTAAGTGGTCACAGTGTACCTACAGGTACAGGAAATAGTGGATGAGACAGTTCCTCCTGGGATCATCCCTGAGGGTTTAGAGAACAAGAAAGTTAATATACCTCCACAGGTGAGTTGTGCTTTGCTAAGAGGTGGCACACAATAGAGTTACCAAAGGGAAGGATTCCTAGAGTTGAGGCAATCTAAGGTCAGTCCTAAAAAAGCAAAAGGTGTATGCATGTGTAGGGAGCTGAAATTGAGAATAGAAACACTTTTTTTTAAAGAGGAAGAATATAGAGTGTTGGGAGTTCTGCTGAAAATGAAAAGGACCTTGAAAGGAAGAATTCTGGAACAGAGCTCTTATAGGTAATGAAAGTGATTTAATTTTGTTAAGAAAATGCCATATAAATTTTAAAAATATTTTACTAATGAGATGATGTTGAATCAATTTAAACTATTTAAAATTCCGTTTTTTAACATGGACAAAACTATCTACAAAAATATGAAATGAAGTGAAAACTACTGTTCTTCTTATACAAATGAAACAATTTTATATATTTACATATACATATACATATAAGATTATACACACATACATACTCACATATATGTGTACATATGTATATGATTATGTGCATATATCTATTTATGTACATATATATATATGATTATACAACATTCATTAACTAACTTTCCAATAACTTGAGTTTTCCCTTCCTGTATGAGTTCAGATCCTTCCTGATATGAAATGTTTGAAGTTGCTAAACATCACCTATAAAATCAGATAACCCTGATTAACTCAAGATTTTGGGTCTTAAAGAGTTGGAAACATTCATTTGTTTGACTCATAATGTATACAGCTTTATTGAGAATATTTATGATCCCATTATCTGAGCTGGCCGTTGGAATAAGAAGATGAAAATCATGGCAGGGTGGTGATTCATTTAGAAAAGAAACGGCAGTTTAAATTTAGTATTCAACAATTCACTGTGGCCCAGTGTGGTTGGGGATTTGTGGCAGCCACTACCAGGAACCACTGAGTACTGAAATCCCTTGCTATATAAAATTAATACTAGCATTGTGTAACCACAATATTCTGGTTCACAGTCAAGGCATTGTTCATCAAAAATGGACTTGGAGAAAAGTTGTCACTGTGTGCCCCTTGTCCCACAGTTATAACAAAAGCAGTTTAGGGAAGGTAGGAAGTGTTTATTTCACTCCACTGCTCCATAGAATAAGTTCCATCATGGCAGGGAAGGCAGGGAGTCAAGAGACTGGAGCAGCTGTTCACATCATGTCCAGTAAGGAAGTAGAGCTATGATGCTGATGCTCAGCTTGCTCATTCCCACACTGCCCTTTTATTCCAGGTCCAGACCCCAGCCCGGGGGAATCGTGCTGCCCACTTGTAGATCTAGGTCTCCCCATCTCAATTAACCTAATCTAGAAATTCCCTCAGAGATATGCCCAGAAGTTTGTCTCCTAGGTGATTCAGATCCTGTCAAGTTGACGTTATTAACCTTCTCACCTGGCTGTAAAGATTACATGAAAAACTTCTTTACAGCTGGAGATACAATATTCTGAGTTCTATTCAATGAAGCATAAATGCAGATTTAAAAAAAAAAACTCCTGTCAACAACTCTTTTTTAAAAAGCTATAAAAGTGATCTCCTCTAATTCCTTTCTCCACCCCTAAAACCTGGAAATATGTAAGAAAATATGAAGCTTACAAGGCCAGGAAAATCAAGTGATATTTTTGAATGAGGAATAACCTAGAAGAACAATAGAAATAAACAGGATCCAGGCAATAGGGGCCATTCTACCATCTTCTCAGAGCACCACATCTAGAATGAAAGACTCTAATCATTCATCTTTGCTGTCGGGCATTTGATTTGACTTGAAATGCAAGTGCCAAGGAAAAAGTGTCTGACTGAGTGTGGACCAAAAACGTTTTAGCTTTTTCTTTCACATAATATATTTCTACCATATCCTCTCCCTTCCCCCAACTCCTCCCAGATTTTCCCTACCCACCAAGCCTCATATATTCTGTCTTGTTCACTCTATCTATCTATCTATCTATCTATCTATCTATCTATCTATCTATCATCTATCTGTCTGTCTATCATCTATCTATCTCTATATCTTTTCACAAAAATGAAAATCAATATAAATAAACAAAAAGTCAAGAAGACAAAAATACCAAAAACAAACAAACAACCACCACCCCCAAAAATGGATTCTGTTTTGTGTTGACCAACTCCTGGGCATGGGGCATGCCCTGGACTGTGGTTGATATGCCCAGTGACATTCCATTGTAGTACGAATCTTAAAAGTTCTTATTAATAAAAACAAACCCAGAACCAGGTATTGGGGTGAATGCTAAAAGATCACAGAAGCAAGACAAGCCACAGCCACCTCACCATGCCAATTCCTCGGCTGATCCTGTTTCCTCAGACTGGAAGCCTCTGAGTCCTCATCCAAATGGATCTCAGCTGAACTGCTACTCAAAAGCCTAAAAGCTTAACAGGCCTCTCGTTCCTGGTCCTCACACCTTATATACCTTTCTGCTTCCTGCTATCACTTCTTGGGATTAAAGGCGTGTGCCACCACGCCTGGCTGTTTCTAGTGTGGCTTTGAGCTCGCAGAGATCCAGACGGATCTCTGACTCTGGAATGCTAGGATTAAAGGCGTGTGCTACCACTGCCTAACCTCTATGTTTAATATTATGGCTGTTCTGTTCTCTGACCCCCAGATAAGTTTATTGGGGTGCACAAAATATCAACCACAAGAAAACTGACTTTTCCTTTTCCAGAAGGTATTGATTGCAAACATCTTATTGGTCATAGGTAGGCCTTGGTGTCCACTTCCCCTTCTCAGTGCTGGGATTGTGTCTGGTTTGAATCTGTGCAGGTCTTGTCACAGTTGCTGTGAGTTCATGTGTATCAGTCTTGTTGTGTATGGAGGACACTGTTTCCTTGGAGTTATCTACCAGCTCTGGCTTTTAAAATCCTTCTATTTCATCTTTCACATAGATCTCTGAGCCTTAAGGAAAGAAGTTCAATAAAGACAACCCATTTAGGACAGAGTGCTCCAAAGCCTCTCATTCTCTACACCCTGTCCATTGTGGGTCTCTGTAAAGTGCCATCCACTGAAAGAAGAAGCTTCTTTGATGAGGGTTGAACTATGAAATGATCTCTGAGCATTGCCATATGCCATTAGAAATCATATTATTGCTGTGCTCCTTTAGCAGAATAACAGTACTATGGTTTTCCCTAGGGCTCATGACCTGCATAGTCTCAGTTTCTTGGCAGCGTCAACAGGTATGGGTCCCATCTCATGGAGCAGACTGTAAATTTGACCAAAATTAGTTGGTTACTCTGATAACATTTGTGCTACTGTTGCACCTCTATATCTTTCAGGCAGGTCACAGTTGTGGGTCACAGAGTTAGTAGTTGATAATTACTTTTCTCTTCTGGTAATGCAAAGTACCTCTAAGCACCATGAATGATGGTTAGTAGAAGTGAAGCTTCTAGTTGGGCACTGGCTTGATTCCTCCATGTTAAAGGGTGTAAGTAAGTGTATCTTCAGCAGTAGGGCCTTACCATCAGGTTGTAGAGAGTAACCAAGAGGCTTGGAAATACCGGTGATGTTTGTGGAATTCTATGGGACACCTTTGGCTAACAATCCACGAGACACTGAAGGTTTTACTTGGTGGTATAGGATGTCTATTTGGAGCATTGTCTTCCCCATTTGTATGGTGATTCTACATAAATTCCTTTCATATATGTATATATTTTAGGAAGCTTCTATAGTAGTAGGTTTCTGTATGGTTTTTCAAATGGCCTTTAGTATTAATTGTCACTCTCTATATTTCCTCCTTTACCTTGCTCTCCCATCCACCTTCCCATTTAAGCCTCTTATTCTAGTTTCTCCTTTATCTTATTATAACACTGTATTCTATTTTGCCTTTCTTAATAGATCCTTTCTTCCCACCTGGCCCCTTACTAGATACATAACCACTGTGGCTATTTGGATGGAAAAACACATATTTAAAAAGCTTAAAAGCTAGCATTCACACATAAGACAAATTGTGCAACATTTGCCTTTTGAGGTCTAGGTTACCTCACTCAGGATGATTGTTTTTAGCTCCATCCACTTAATGGCAAATTTCATACTTTCCTTTTTCTTAACAGCAGAATAAAGTTTCATTGTACAAATGTACCTGCTGTGGGATGTTCTGTATGTATAGCAAATGTGTTGCTAATAAAACACTGATTGGCCAGTGGCTAGGCAGGAAGTATAGGCGGGACTAACAGAGAGAATAAAAAGAGCAGGAAGGTGGAAGGAGAGGCTGCCAGACGCTGCCAGCCACCGCCAGGACAAGCAGCATGTAAAGATGCCGGTAAGCCACGAGCCATGTGGCAAGGTACAGAATTATAGAAATGTATTAATTTAAGATATAAGAACAGTTAGCAAGAAGCCTGCCACAGCCATACAGTTTGAAAGCAATATAAGTTTCTGTGTTTATTTGGTTGGGTCTGAGCGGCTGTGGGACTGGCAGGTGAAAGAGATTTATCCTGACCGTGGGCCAGGCAGGAAAACTCTAGCAACATGTACCACACCTCCATCCTTTAGGAAGCCAGCCTCTTGGTATGGATGCAGGGTCCCGCTAGTCTTATCCTGCCACTCCTCTCATTCTTTCTTCATCTCCACGCCTTTGTGGCTCCTGCTGACCCACAGAGCCACTCCACAGCCACCACAGTGGTATAGGACTGAGAGTGGGAAACAGCACCCGAAGAATGGAACACCCACCAAACAAAAGAAGATCCGATATTAGACCAAGAAAGACTTCAAATGTCATGACTTTAGATGCCCTAGGTCCCAGCACACACAATAGTCTATGGGAAAAGAAATTTCACTAAAATATAAGACAAGGACTTCAGAATGGAAAATATGAATGTGTTCAAGGACACACATCAAGAGGATATGAGTCAACGCCTTAGTAAAGACTGTGAAAACACAAACAATTAAATAAAATGATGAAAATAATTCAAGACACGAAAGTAAAATTTAACAAAGAAATAAAATCACTAAAGAAAACTCGAAGTGAAATAAAACCAGAAATGAGAAAAAAAATCAAGATATCAGACAAAAACCTCAGATATAAGTCTGAGCAACAGATTAAAAAATGTGGAAGAGAGAACTTCATTTCTTAAAGCAAGGTGTAAGAAATGGATAGCTCAGTCAAAGAAAATGTTAAAAAGAAAATATTGTTAACTTTTTAGCCATATCTGCCAGATATATAGTCGGCAATTAATAGTGCTTTAGAATATTTTCATTTTGTAAATTTGCTTGGTTTGGTTTTTAGTTGTAACTGTTTTTCTTTGCTACCAATAAACTTTACTGAGAATTTCTAAAAAAAAAAAAATTCACAAAACATCCAGGATATCAGAGACCCTGTGAAAAGACTAACTTACAAATAATAGGCATAGAGGAAGGAGAAGAAACCCAGGTCAAATGCACAGAAAATATTTGGCAAAAAAAATCATAGAAAATATTCCTCAAGCTAAAGAAAGAGATGCATAGAGAGGTTGAAGAGGCATACAGAACACCGCCCAGCCAGGACCAGAAAAGGCATCCCTTAGCTTCTCTAAGGCAGTGAAAGGAAAGAGTTTGCAGGGACAGGAATGTGCTGCCTGAGGGATATCTAACTCTCCATGAGAAACACAACGGGCATTGATTTGTAGTGTTCCCAAGAATGGACAAAGCAGGGGTTACTCAGGTCCCTCAAATTAATGGACACCGGACAGTCATGAATCAGCAAACATCTGCTGTTTTCTCCTCACAGGCTTGTTTCTAGTGAATAAGTTAGAGGAAAAAACCTTTGAAAATTGAAATCCACCACACAAATACTCATTGCTATAATGCTCATTTCATTACAATTACCATTATCAGAATTTATGAATAAATAAACTTTCAAATCATGATTATTCCAAATTTGAGGGAAAATTGATTTCTATACAGCAGAATAAGAGCAATAGACAGAGAAACAGAGAAAGAGAGAGAGAGAGAGAGAGAGAGAGAGAGAGAGAGAGAAATAACAGAGAGAGAGAAAATTTCCACACATTTGGCAACATAGTTAACAACTTTTGTCAGACATAAAAAGATACATGACCCTAAAATACAGCATACACCATTGTTTTTAAATACAAAGGAGTTTCATGACCTATGACACAAAAACTCATCTGGATTCAAATTACTAACACAAACCTTAGTTTCTAGACAGCATCAATCAATTTAGGAAATCAAAAAACACTGTTTGTTTTTGAAGAACTTAGATTCTCATACAAGGCAAGAATAGGAACCTCAATTAAAACACTTTGGTCTATGAGCTGCGGAGACGGTGCAGTGCATAATGTACTCCCTGGACAAGTATGGGGACTTGAGGTCAGATACCCAGAATCCGTGTAAACCTGAAACGATGGCACTCATGTGTAACCACAGTGTTGGGGTGGGGGGCAAACATGGTGACACATGGGTCCCCAGAGTTTGCTGAACAGCCAGTCTAGCTGAATCAGTGAGTTTCAGGCTTGGTGAGAGATTCTGTCACAAAAAATTTAGACAGGAGGAAAGAAAAAAAGACATCCTATCAACCTCTGGCTGCCACATAGAAGCACACACATGCACACACACACACACACACACACACACACACACACACACACATACATGCACACACACACATACAAACACATGAACACACACACAATACATGCACACACACACATACACATACATACACACACACATGCACACACACACACACACACACTATTTTGCATACAACAGCCCACATAACTAAAAGCAAACCCAGTTTAGCCTACACCATAGGAAAATATTTCATAAAGTCCATAGGAAATGTAGATTTCAGAATTGTTAGTTGTGTGATGGCCTTAGCGACAATCTCTCAGGTTCTAGGCCCAGCCTTTCATATTTTTGTGATTGCAAAAGGGCTGAGGATATCCCAAGTAAGTATACAAAAATAATATTCCCCGGGTATAAATGTCATAACTTGCTCATTTTTATTTTACTCCCTTCAGAGTACCCAGCATAATTGAGTATCCAACTTGAATATTGAAATGACTAGATGAACAAATGATATGGTTAGACAGTGGTCTGTGAAAAGCATAATTAAAGAGGTATTTTAGATCCTTTGATATCAGAGACATGAATTATACATGAAGTGGTCTCAATAAGCTTCTAAATGCTTCGGGTAGACAGGGGAGAGGAACAACATTCCAGTCATACAGTTGGCACTTTGTTTAAAACAAATGGAGTCATAAATGAAAAAGACACACAATTTCAGAGGAACTTTCCATCCATTCCAAGTGCTTTCATATTTTGAGGTGGAAGACTATTCAGTTATTAGGACAACTGGAAGTTTCCATGGAATGTTGTACCCTGGGCAAATGACCTCATGCAGTAACAACCAGAGCTGCAGAATGTAGGCAAATCGATGTGTCTGATTTAAAACCTTTCCTGTAGTAAAAACATACTTTTTAATTTCTGCTGTCCATTGAGAATTTTCCACAGGCCAAGACCTTGTGCTAAGCATTTTAAAGTGACCCTTTAAAAATCTTTCAAAATGAGGTATCATTATTTTGAATTTTACAATTTATCCATGTCACCTCTGATGTCTGGGTAGGGAAAGAGGCTAAAATAGTCAGCTACTGAGTGTTAGAGATGGAATTATACCATTGTTTCACGCATGTTAATTTTAGCTATAACACCAGCTATATAATCTGTAAAAAGAATCAAGTACTTTAAATAAATGAACAGTAACATATTAAAGAAATGTAAATGATAGTTATTAAAAAATCATCTCTCACTAGCTTCACAAGCTGACCCATTGGTTGCTTTCAAAGTCCTTTCTTCTAATCAGATTGCAGATGATATATTAACACTGAAGGAATAAAATTAATTTATGGGGGAGTACTGGACCTTTGGAGTCCCCCTCTAACAGACATAAACTAGGTTAACACAGAATAGCTTGGCTACAATGCAAGGAAGAACAACTCAAATTCAGGCTTCCATCCTCAGAAACCTATAGCTTTTATTTGAGCCACAGTTGTGATATTTTCAAAACAGAGGTTTTAATGAATACTTCAGAGGATTGTTATGATTTTGAAAAAGTAGATAGACTTAAAACACTTTCATAGGCGTCCAGTGCCTGAGAAATAATACCACTTCTGACTCTTCTATAATTTGATGATTTTCTAAATATTTAAAGTGATAAAGAAGGCAAGAAAGAAAAAGAAAGATTTAAAAAGTGTTTTGTGAAAAGGCTTTCTGTCTGATACAGGAGTGTTATTTTAATCTTACTGAATGCTAAGGTTATGATTTTGTTATTATTCTTCAAGATGGCATTCTGGAAATTAGGGAAATGACAGTACTGCAGGGTAGTTTGCTTTCTCAAATTTTTAACTGTGGTTTAATTGCTTAGTCTATGTTTTCTATGGTAATTGTCAAGACTCCTTTTGTTCTGAAAGAGAGAAAACCCAATTCAAACTGCCAAGATAGAGAAGAAATTTAATTTTCTTCAAATAATTTAAAAGTCCAGAAGGGAGATAGGTTTACGGTTTTTGCTATACTCAGAGATGACTAGCTACACGTATATTCTGTGTAATGGTTTACACAGCCAGATTATTCAATGCATCAATCACTGTTCATGGTGACCACTATGTTGTGTGTGTGTGATTGTATATATGTAGGTATGTATGTAGGTATGTATGTATGTATGTGTCTGTGTCTCTGTGTATAGATATAATAAGGATATACAAGTTTAGTCCCACTAAGTTTCAAGTAAACAGTACAGAATTTTAACTATCATCTGTATATTAGATACACAAAACTTATTGATCCTATAACTGGAAATCTTGACTCCTTTGACCAACATCTTTCCACTTCTCTTAGTCTTCTTCCATGATAGCCATCATTATCTCTTCTTATTAATTAGAAATATTTAGATTCCTTATGTAAGAGAGAGGAGATAGTGCTTGTTTTTTCCAGGTTATTTCATTCAACTCAGTGTCCTCCAGGATCATCTATGTTATTACAAATGGTAGGATTTCCTTCCTTTTGTAAAGTGGAATAATATTCTTGTGTATATTTCTTATTCCACTCTTCTGCTGTTTTCCTTTGGACACTGTGATTTTGACATATCTGTGCTTTTATAAATAATGCTGCAATGAATGTGGGGGTGAAAGAATTTTTTAGATGTTATCTCCTCTGAGTATATGCCACAAAATGAGATCACTATTTCTAAGGTTTTTTTGTAACTGTCATATTCTTCTCTACTGTGGTTGTACAACTGTTCATTACCATCAGTGATGCACAGGTGTTCCCTTTTTTCTACACCCTTTTTGTGTAGTTGGTTTGACTGAGAAGCCTATGTGCATGCATGTGTGATTCCATGTATTCACTGCTCCCGTTCTTTTCTCCAGTGAGCTGAGCTTCATTGAAAAGTGAGTCAACTCCATGTGAAATGCCTGTAGGAATTTCAACGTTCACATTAAACACCACATCTCCCAGTAGAAGGGAAGGGACTACAAGAGAGGAAAGGCAAGAAGACTGTTTCCCAGGGGCCCTTAACAAACCCTCTTCTTAGTCTGATTGGTTTAAGCTGAGTCATTCATACCCAGTTGGGACTCAGGTTCTATGCATCACAGTCCCAAAAGCTGGTTCATTTAGGCTATCTTACCTGAATTACAGGGATCATTTGTCAAAGATTGATCCAGACCAATCAGAATCCTATCATTCAGGCATAATCTCTATGTTCATATAAATACTATACATGCATTTTCAGACATATATCTTAGTGTATATAATGCACATAGCTATTTTTAAAAAGTGAAATCATGCATCAAATTTTTCTCTTTGTTCTTTTGCTTTTCTACTTATTAATAAATACATTTCTACATTCCTGGAGTTAGTAGTCTCTGTCATGTATTCATATGATTACATTTAAACATAAGTTGTAATAGATATATATTAGCATATACTGTAGATATGTAATAACTTGCTTAAGCATTTATCATTATTATTATTATTCAGTAGTAGTAGTAATTTTATCTCTTTTAAATACTTCTTCAGAGAACTTAAACTTCATCATCTAAATTCTCATCCAGAGTTTGAGCCAGACAAATGTGGGTTAATCTGTTACTTCACCACTGACCACTGTGCAACCAACCAAGTTGTTTATCTTCTTCAACCTCAATTCCCTTGGGACAGTAACCGTTCTTCCAACAGAGAGTCTGGCACATCAGAGAAACTCAATAGCTACCACCACCGGTATCAATATCCACCACAGTAGTAAGTCCCTATGTGACAAGAAGAAAAAAATCCTGCCCAAAGCCATTCTTGTTCTGGGAAGAGTGCTAGAATTACTGATTTAACCAGCTTCCTCATACCAGGTATGGTCTTCATGGAAATAAAGATACAGATAACCTACAAAGTAGAATTGATGGGCTTACCCCATAAAAATTACCTACCATTTCAAACACTGTAAAGATAATTAACAAAGATCATGATGATACTATTTAATACTTAAAAGTAATATTTCCAAAACTAGAAATTTCCCACCCTCAAGAACTAAAAATTAACCCTGAAGCTACCTATGTGCCCAACTTTTATAGAGATAGTGAATATCTATGTATAGTGATACAACAAAGTGGGTCTAAGTCCTGAGGGTTATTTTCTTAGTGGTCCCTGCCAAGACCATGAAGATGAAGTAGTGAAGGAGTCAATGGGCAAAAGATCCCCAAAAGGGAAGGCAAGTGAATTTTTACCACAGTAATTTATGAAGGGAAAATCACAAACCTAGACGAGAGTTCCTCAGTGTTGACATTACTGGCTTTTGGGATAGGCTCATTCTCTGGGAATCTGTCCTAGAGCTTATGGAACATTTAATAGAATCCAGGCCTATACCTACCATATGGAACCTTTGTTTCTCTATGGCAATCAAAATCACTACAGACCTATGTAATGTCCCAGAGGATCTAAAAATCAACCCCAATTGAAAGCCACTGATCTAGTCTGAAATGAACACACAGTGGTGATTCTGGCTTTTCTTTTTCCATATAAGCAGGTGATATAGAACAAGCAGTAAGATTATTGCAATAAAGGCTATCCACCCTTCTACCCCTGAATAAACAAAAATGGCCAATGTAAATCAAGACAGAGCAGGAGAGCTGATCCCCCCAACTCCTATACCCCCTACAACAATCAGGAGAGAGGACACTGCACCTCACCTGGGCAAAACAGAAGGACTGGCCCTGGTGGTGTTAGTGTAGGTGACGAGGATCTGAGGGTCTGAGAGCAGAAGAACTGGCCCCATCCCTTGTTACAGGCTGCATTGGGCGAGCTAGCTGAGGCAATGCTGGATGGTTTGTCTGGGTAGTGACAATGAGGGAAAGCTGGTAGGCTGACCAACCCAGCTACCACCCATACCCAGAACTAAGGCCATGAGTTGGCTCACCCCAACATCCACCCCATCTAAGAACTGTTGGAGCATGTGAAGGGAAGGAACCTACAGATCCAAAACAGCAAGAGCTACATGACCTGGGACAAAGATAAGATATCCAAGAGAAGCTCCAGTGGGGGCCCAGTATTGGAAGCATAGCAGAAGCCAAAGGCCTTGAACCAGACCAGTGACCCAGTGACTCATGGCAATGAACACTTGCAAGTACAGATTGATTGGACTAAAGGTTAAACTGCCTAACTCAAGGGGCCACACTACAGTCTCTCTCTCTCTCTCTCTCTCTCTCTCTCTCTCTCTCTCTCTCTCTCTGTCTCTCTCTCCCTCTCTCCCTCTCTCCCTCTCTCCCTCTCTCCCTCTC
>CABHPH010156263.1:6147-33875 GCA_902168325.1 Peromyscus nudipes
GTGTGTGTGTGTGTGTGTGTGTGTGTGTGTGTGTGTGTGTGTGTGTGAGGGGCAGTGCACATGTCAGAGGACAACTTTCAGGGGTCGGTTCTCTCCTTGTCAGGCTTGGGGCACGCCCCTTCCCCTCCCTGCTAGTCCGGACAGTCCCACTTTCTAGCTGAGCTGCTTTATTAGCATTTTCTCCATGTTCTTCACCAGGGACTGACAAACTGTCTCTGTCAGAGATCCAGAGAGTCAACATCTCAGGCTGTGTAAACCACAAACAGGTCTGCCCTCTTTTCTTTGCTTGCTTGTTTTCACATCCCTTCAAAAAGCAAGACTTCCAATAGCATTTTGATGACTTACAGGCATGCCACTACGGCCTATTTCGTCTTCCGTGTGTGGTTACAAAGCACGGACCTGGAAGATGCCTAGCTACACTCCTGTGCGCCGCCACCCCATTCTGATGCAGCTGCATTGGGCAGAACCAGCCCAAGAGCATAGAACAGCAAAAGGGGATGAAATCATAGAAGTGATGAGTTTTGAGTTTCATTACCTTTGTTTTTAACACACATAGTTACAAATTAGTTTAATTTAATTTAATAATATGGAATAACTTGCACACAAAGATCCCTGATGATGGCAGTCAGCTCTAATGAGTTGGTAAGACTGTCTTCAACTCATTACATTATTTTATTCCAAACTGACAGAGTGAATAGATTTTATTCCTTTTTTATTGCATATGACAGTACATTCCAGCGCTCCAAAAGGATTAAGTTTGGGTCTTGAATGTAAAAATCAGGCCAGTCTTGCTTAACATCAAAATAATAAACAAGAAGTTCCTGGTGAAGGTTTCCTGGCCCCCTGACAAGGGTCGTGACCTCTGACTCCTAGCCAGCACGCAGGCCTGAGGTCCTAACTGCAGCCTTGCCCTGCTGGTTGTTGGTCTTCGGCCACTATGGTGAAGTGATGTGAGCATCAGTATTTGGGGCTTTTATTGCTTTTGTTTTTGTCTTTGGTTTTGAAATGAGGTCTTGCTGTGTTGTCCAGGCGCCTAGAATTCATGATCCTCATGCCTCAGCATTCTGAGTGCTGGGATTATATGTGTGCACCATGACATCGGGATTAAAAATGTCACCTTTTTTTGAGGCAACTCTCATGTGGCCCAAGCTGGCCTTGAACTCACTATGTGGCTGAACTGACCTTGAATTCCTGATCTTTCTGAATATGAGGACTTTGAGCTATGAAACTGCTTCAGAAAAAACAACTCTATAAATCACAGAAAACTGATTTACACCAAGATTTCTTCAAGATTTACTAGAAAACAACTAATGTTTACCCTAGATAGAGTGACTAGATCCCTGCAACAGGACCCATGTGGCAGCTCATAGCCATCTGTAACTCCAATTCCAGGGGATCCAGTACCCTCTTCTGGCATCCACGGGTTCCACACATGTGTACATGCTGCACATTCATGCAGCAAAACACTCGTACATATAAAATACAAACACAAATGAGCTTCTTACAATGGTGTATACAGGTATTTAGAGGTTAATGTGAATGTATGGGGCTGTACCTGAAAATGCTGTGGTATTCCCTCCATGTTTGAAAAGCAGAGTCATCATGTGGTAGTGAACGCCATCCAAAATACCACCAAGTAATAATACACAAGACAGAAGGTTATGGGCAGTTACTATTTACTAGTTAGAGAACTAGTAAATAAAACAACCCTCACAGTGTTTCTACCCGTTTGCTTTCAATCCGCAGGTCCTTTTAGAACTACTGCAGGCTGGGGGCATAGTCCAGTTCGAAGAGAGTCGGCTCATCCGCATGGCAGAAAAGGCTGAATTGTGAGCTGTTTGGAAGCCGTATATTAATTTTCCATAGAACTGTTATTTCTCCTACATGAAACCTAGTTTATTTTGCATTTCTGCTATTAAGACTTTGCACAGCCTTGGTGCAGGGAGGAGGGGCTTGGACCTGCCTCAACTGAATGTACCAGGCTCTGCTGACTCCCCACGGGAGACCTTGCTTTGGAGGAGGTGGGAATGGTGGGTGGGTTGGGGGGGAAGGCTGAGGGGTGGGAAGAGGGAGGACAGGGGAATCCCCGTGGTTGATATGTAAAATGAATAGAAAATCTCTTAATTTTAAAAAAAAAAAGAAAAAAGAAAGGGCGTAGGCCAGGTGGTGGCGGCGTATGCCTTTAATCTCAGCACTTGGGAGGCAGAGCCAGGCGGATCTCTGTGAGTTTGAGGCCATTCAAGGCCAGATTGGTCTACAGAGTAAGATCCAGGACAGGCACCAAAACTACACAGAGAACTCTGTCTCGGGGGAAAAAAAAAAAAAAAAAAACCAAGAAAAAGAAAGAAAGAGAGAAAGAGAGAAAGAGGGAAAGAGGGAGGGAGGGAGGAAGGAAGGGCATTAGCAATAGCAGCCTCAGTAGCAAAAACATGAGTTTTTTTTTTATTGTTTGTTTTGTTTTTTGGTTTGTTTTTGTTTTTTGCCTTTCATATGAATTCTAAAAATTAGCAAAATGTTCAGAAATGTATAGTATAAATTAAAAATGTATATTTGTTTTAACGTGAAAGTGAACAAGCAGTCTTGCTGTGCTTCACCTTATTTATACCCGTATTGATCTATTTTTGGTGTTTTGAGACAGGTCTGGCTGTGTAGCCCCAGGTGTCCTGGGGTGTGCACTGTAAGACGTGGTTTGTCCTGTTGCCATCTCTACCACCCAGGTGCTGGCATCATACGCATGTCCAGCTCTAGATTTTTTTACATTAATATATCTATTGTATTTCTTAGATTATGACAGTTATAGTTAGTAGAAATGATACACAGTTTAGCATAATAAATAAGGTACAGTGTAATAACTCTTACCTAGTTTATTGTATTTAGTTTTGAACAAAGAAACAAATGATTGCAAACTATTGATACCTAGCACCAGCTATTTCTTTAGAAAACAGACAGCACACTGTCTAAGGCCTTTGAAAACATGGCATTCAGCAGCATCTTCAGTCAGGAGGCAGGAGAGGCAGGCACTCCTCTCTCTTAGATACATAATACCAACCACATACCCTTATCTGACATTCCTGGGACCAGGTTCCAGAGGTTTGCAGAGTTCAGATATTTGCATGTGTTTACTGTGTCCCTGATGTGAGATTCCAAGTCTGAGATGCCCTTGAATAAAAATTCTTAGACCTTTATTTGGCACTAAAAATGACATCATTCCCTTGTACACGCGCTTGAGTGAAGTTCTGAAGGTCGGAAGCACGCCGGCACCTGCCTGTTTGGCAACTGAAGTCTGTCCTTTCACATTCCAGTTATCAAATCTGTGAATTTATGTATGAGCGAGCACACCAGTATGACAAAATCATCGACTGCTACCTGCATGACCCGCTGAGAGAGGTAAGTAGAGGTGCTTCACCCCATCTGAGCCCCCCCTCCTCTCCCCCAGCCATATTCACTTGGGTTTGTTGAGTTTCTGCTGTAATTAAAATGTGGAGTTCCTGAAGTTTGAGTGTATAACTCGGTGATAGATACTGATAGTAACCAAATGTAGAATTAAATAGTGTGCTAGGGAAGCAGGGTGGAGAGTGGCTCTGCAGGATAACAAGGGACTGTAGCAAGCAGAGAAGTCTCCGAGAGAGTGGTGTGTAAACTGACTCTTGACGTTAGAGAAGCCACTCAGAGGTGAGCTCTGAGACAGGGAGGGATACATGGGGGCGTGCACAGGGGGGCGTGCACAGGGAGGAGTGTTCAGGGAGGAGTGCACAGGGAGGAGTGCACAGGGAGGAGTGCTCAGGGAGGAGTGCTCAGGGAGGAGTGCTCAGGGAGGAGTGCTCAGGGAGGACTGCACAGGGAGGACTGCACAGGGAGGACTGCACAGGGAGGACTGCACAGGGAGGAGCACATGGGGGGATTACACAGGGAGGAATACATAGGGAGGAGAGTGTTCAGGGAGGAGAGTGTTCAGGGAGGAGAGTGTTCAGGGAGGAGCGCACAGGGAAGAGTGCACGGGGAGGAGCACAGTGGGAGGAGCACACAGGGGTGGGGAGGAATACACAGGGAGGAGTGCACAGGGAGGAAAGGTCAGGGGGGAGTGCACAGGGAGGAGTGCACGGGGAGGAATGCTCAGGAGGAATACACAGGGAGGAAAGGTCAGGGAGGAGCACACAGGGAGGAGTGCTCAGGAGGAGCACACAGGGAGGAGCACATAGGGAGGAGCTCACAGGGAGGAGTGCAAGGGAAGGTTGCACAGAGAGGAGCACACAGGGAGGAGCACACAGGGAGGAGTGGATATGAAGGTCCTAAAGCTGGGGAAGATGGACATCTTCAGGGAACTGGATGGAGATCCCATGGGTGGAATGAGAATCAGTACAGATGGAGCATCCTTGACAAGAGCAAGAGAGATCTGAGATGAAACTGACAATGTGGACAGGTTTTACCACAAACCAAAGTACACATTCAGTTAGGTCACTGAGGGTTAATAAATTGAGACCAGATTTAAGTGGAGTAGGCTCAGAACTTGGAAGAGTCTACCTTATGGCTTATGTCTCGTTCTTCCTCTTTAATGCCAGTTTCCATAAACTATCTCCAAATCCAAATGGTTTTTCACCTAATAATAGATGTTTATCGTGGCTGGTACCGATAGTGACAGTCTCTGAATTCTGCTTCAGTGAAGGGCTGAATGCCTTGTCTTGTGCTCCACAGGAAGACGTCTTCAATTACATCCACAACATCTTATCTATCCCTGGCCACAGTGCTGAGGAGAAGCAGTCTGTGTGGCAGAAAGCAATGGATCATATGGAGGTACTGACCCCAAGTCCTTAAGGGGTTTTTTTTTTGACAGTTTCATGTTTTTAACAGTTTAGCATTTTCATGCCTTTTCTCCTCTCATTCTCCTGCGTCTCCCACTAGAACCCTCTTCTCAAGTCCCCCTCATACTTTTGTCTTAGTTAGGGTTTCTATTGCTGTGAAGAGACACCATGACCACGGCAACTCTTATAAAGGAAAACATTTAATTATGGTGGCTTGCTTACAGTTCAGAGGTTCAGTCCATCATCATCATGGTGGGAAATGGTGGCGTGCTGGAGCTGAGAGTCCTTACATCTTGATCCAAAGGCAACAGGAAGTGAACTGAGACACTGGGTGTGGCTTGAGCATATATGAGATCTCAAAGCCCACCCCCACAGTGACACTCTTCCTCCAACAAGGGCACACCTACTCAAAGCCACACCTCCTAGTAGTGCCACTCCCTTTGGGGGCCATTTTCTTTCAAACCACCACAACTTCCACATCTTTGTGCGTATGACCCACTGAGTGCCCAGGTATGGGTGAGAGGTTATTTACTTGCCCATAGTCTCTAAGGGTGGGTTAGAGCCTCATGGGCCCCTCCTCTAGGATGAAATGGTGATGGGCTCAGTGTTGTACAGATGACCACAGCTGCAGTGAGTTCATGAGTGCATGGGCTGTGTCTTGTCCATATCTCCCCTTCCTCGGCTCTTACTTCTTCCCACCCCTGCTACGTGACGTTTCCTGAGCCTTGGAGGAGATGATATGGCCGTCCCACGCAGGACTGAGTGCGCAGGCCTGAGCACGCAGGCAGGACTGAGCACGCAGGACTAGGTGCTCAGGCTTGAGCATGCAGGACCGAGCACACAGACAGGACTAGGTGCGCAGGCCTGAGCACGCAGGACTGAGCACACCTCTACCACTTGTTCTCGGCCCTGTAGCCAGTTAAGGTTTCCACATTAACCTCCGCCTGCTGCTGTAAGAAGATTTACTAAGGAGGGCTGCGCACCTCACTAACCTCCGTTGACTAACTGGAGCTGGGGCTGAAGTATGGGGCACATTCCTTACCTCAGATGGGGACCAGAGCTGGGACTGTTAAACCTTCTGAATTGTGCCATTTGAATGGGTATTTTCCAGGTTAACTTTTGCTGACTAAGTAGTGACAGATGTTATAGGAGTTTTCCTCAGTTCTTGTACTTAGTTTTTCTTTTTACACAATTCTTTATTGATTCTTTGGGAATTTCACATCATGCACCCCAGTCCATCTCATCTTCCAGTCCCTCCATACCTGCCCCTCCCCCTTGTAGCATGCACCCCCCCAAAAAAATTAATTTAAAAACAAAACAAAACAAACTACCTCGCTCCCCCGTCCTTCCAACACTTCTTCATCCACCCCAGTGGCATCGGGAGCTGCAGTGTGTCACTGGGGAGCTGCAGTGTGTCACCAGTACACCCTTTTGTTCAATCATTCCCACCCACAAAATGTTCGTTGCAGTGACTCATTGGTCTGGTTCAAGGCCTCTGGCACACCGTCATCACCTAACGCTCACCGAAACTCCTCTCGGATATCTTGCGGTTATCATTATGCAGGACCAGCCCCTTCACGCACTCCAGCAGGTCATAGATGGGGTGATGTTAGAGTGGACAAACCCAAGGCCCAGGATGTGGGTCTGGGTGGTAGCTTAGCTGGTCAGTCAAGGCCACTGGGACCGCCCCCCTCAGCTCTCTATGCCCGTGGTGAGGGGTGGGGCCATCTTTCCCGAGTGCAGGGGCCAGCTCTCCTGCTGCAGTGTCTAGTGAGGGGCAGGGCCAGTGAAGGGCGGGGCCAGCTATCCCAGGGACAGTGAGGGGCGGGGCCGGCTATCCCAGGGACAGTGAGGGGCGGGGCCGGCTATCCCAGGGACAGTGAGGGGCGGGGCCGGCTCAGCTTGGGGGCCCTCGGATTTCAACATATGTGGTTCCTATTATTCCCTGTGGTAACACAGGCCATGGACATCATCACAGATGCCAGCTGCAGCAGGAACAGAGACCCAGACATGCCCTCGGCCCCAGCTTGGGCCCATATGTCACCGTGGCCTCAGTGGCAGCACAAGTCATCAAGTTCATTATGGCCCTGGTGGCAGCAAGACCCTCAGACACCAACATGGTCTCACATGGCTGTCTAGACCCAGTGTATCTGCTCATCCCCTGGCTGCTGCTGGGCCACAGTTCCTGGGCCTGGATGACCCCTTGGCCCTGTGTAGCAGCACAGGCCACCCAGATTGTCATGGCCCTTGTGGCGGCACAGGTATCAGACACCAGCATGGCCATAGGTTGCATCCCAGACCCCGGGCATTTGTGTGGTCTTTGGTACCATGGGCCATGGACATCAACACAGAACCCAGCTGTGGTAGGACCACAGACCTAGACATGGTCCTCAGTAGCAGTCTGGGCCTGGATGTCACATGGCCCCAGATGGCAATGCAGGCCACTCAGATTGGCTTGACCCCCATGGCAGCATGGCCTTCAGTCACCAACACAGACCCTGGCTGCCGTAGGGTCATGGACCCAGACATGACCCTTGGCAGCAGCACTGGCCTGGACAATACCATGGCCCCAGGTGACAGTGCCGGCCATTCAGATCAGCATGGCCTAGGCAGTGGCACTCTCCTTGGATACCAACATGGCCACTGTCATAACACCAGGGCCAGTTCTACTGTTTTGCCCAGACAAGATGCAAGGCCCTCTCTCCCAATTGCTATAGGGGGCATAGGAGTGGGGCGGGGTCAGCTCTCCTGTTCTCACACCCTCAGGGCTGGTTCATCTGTCTCCCCCCCCCCACACACACACACAACAGGGTCAGCTCTAGTGTGCTGTCCAGGCAAGGTGAAGGGCCTGCTCTTCTGTGTGCTGCAACTGGGCTCACCCTGCTTTCTTATAGCACCTAAGACCACTTGCCCAGGGGTGCCACCACCCCATCAATTGTTAATCAAGAAAATGCCCCACAGATCTGCCTACTAGCCAGTCTGATGGAGGCATTTTCTCAAGTAAGGTTCTTTCTTCCCAGATGACTCTAGCTTGTGTTGAGTTGTCATAAGACTAGCCAGGACAATTTTTGGTAATATAAACTTTTTCATAATATTCTGCAGATCTGTCTATTACATCCATAAATTGTGGGAGCCCACAAAAGCTTCCTGTTGAGATCTGAGCTTGCTTTACACAGCAGGCCTGCGTTAGGGGATGGCTTGACCACGTGCATGGTCACCAGGTGTCTGGAATGGTCTGCACTTGGCTGTGCTGGGGGAGGTCTTTTGCTCCACCCTTTGGCATTCCTTTAAAAGCCCTTTTGAACAGACAGAAGGGGCTGGTGGATTTGGTCCCAGGCCCTTCCGAGGTTATCCTGTGTTTTCTGTCTCTCTCCTCTATCCTTCTATCTACAAATTCCTCATTTCTCCCTGGGGAATAAGAGGGAGCTAGTCTCCCTCACATAATATTCATCTGAAGATGGAAAGTCTATCCACCTTCTAGTGTCTTTCAATTTCCTCCTTCAGTGCTCTGAAGTTTTCACTGTAGAAGTCCTTTCCTTCCTTAGATTATTTCAAAGTTTTCATTTGTTTGTTTTGTTTTGTTTTTAGCTATAGTGAATAGGACTGCTTTCCTGATTTCTCTCAGTGTGTTAATTCCTGGTATATAGGGACAGCGACTTGTTTTTTTTTTTTTAAATGTTGATTTTGCATTCTGCTATTTTACTGAAAATATCAGTTCTAAGAAGTTTCTGGCAGAGTCTTACGGTCTTTTACGTATGATATCATACTGTCTGCAAATAGGAGTGAGTTGATTTTTGTGTCATTCCATGTTTTAATGGAAATGGCTTCGAGTTTTTCTCTTATTTAGTATAATGTGGCTGCAGCCAACCTTTATTATGTGAAGGTATGTGTTCTGTTCTTTCTCACCCCAAGGTTTTTATCATGGAGGGATGCTGTTGCATGTTGGTAAAGCCTCTTTGCATGTATTTACACGATCTGTGTTTTCTCTCCTTGAGTCTACCCATGTGGTGTATTGCATGCATTGATTTGCACATGGTGAACCATCCTAGTACACCTGAGATCAAGCCAAGGATGCAGTTGATGGGTGTTGAAATGAATTTCCCACTATTTGAGGACTTTCGCATTCGTGTTCCTCTGGGATATCGACTGCAGTACTAGTTGGTATTGCGTCTTTATCTGGTGTTAATATTGGGGTAATGTTGGCTTTTACAAGTGTGGTACTGTCCTTCCTCTTCCTATTTTGTGGGATAGTTTGGGAGCATTGGTGCTAGTCCCTGAAGGTATTGCAAACCCTCCCCCAGACACCCCTTCCAGGCTTGTGCTCTTTCAGCTGGAAGACTTGTTTTTGTTTCGATCTCTTGGTGGGTATAGATTTGTCTGACTTGCTTCTGTCTTCATGGTTTAATTTGATGGGTTGGGCACATAGACATCTAGCCATTTTTTGTAGCTTTCCAGTTTACCGGAATACAGGTTTTCAGAGCATGCCCTCACAATCTTCAGTATTTCGCTGATATGTCGTAATGCCTGAATTTTTATCTTTAATTTTATTAATCTGGATCTTTTTCTTTCAGTTAGTTTTAACTATGGGTTTGTCCATCTTGTGAAGAACCAACTTTATGTTTCATTGATTCTTCATGTGTTCTTTTTGTTTCCATGACTTCCACCCGAATGTTTTCAAAAATACTTTGTTTTATGTATGTATGTATGTATGTGATAGTATGCGCACATGTGTGTACAGAGTTCGAAAGAGGGCGTCAGATCCCTTGGAGATGGAATTATGGGCATTTGTGAGCTGCCCCATGTGCATACTTGGATCCGAACTCTGGTTCTCATGATTGAGAAGTCTTAACCACTGAGCAGACTCTCCAGCTCCTCTGTCCTAATCTTACTGGCTTGGCATTTATTTTGTTCTTATTTTCTAATACACTGAAATGCATCATTATTTATTTGAGTGATCTCTGGCTTTTAAATCTAGGTATTTATGGCTGTAGGCATTTCTTTTAGAACTGCTTTCATTGTATCCAGTTACATCTGGTATGTTGTGTTTTTATTACCATTCGATTCTAGGAATTTTAGATTCCTCGTGATCACCTCTATAAACCATTCATCATTCATTGGTGTGCTGGTCAGTCTCTATGAGGGGTTGTTGTTGTTGTTTTTCCTGGAGTACTTTGGTATCAAGTTCTTGTTTTAGTTCCTTGTGATCAGACAGAATACAAGAAGCTCAAATTGATGGATCCTGTTTGACTCTAATATGCTAATCTGCATCTTTTCACTGGAGAATTGAGGCCATTAGTGTTTATCAGTTGTTAATTCCTTTTATTTTGTTGCTTTTGTAATGTTTAAGACTTTTCTGCTCTTTCTGCTCTCCTGCTCTTCTAGTGCGCTTTATTCTTCTAAATGACTTCATTGATGTGTTTCCTTTTCTCTTCAGTATAAAGGATTCCTTCAGGTATCTTCTGTAGTGTGACCTGGGTGGTCATGAGTTCATTTGGTTTACATCTAGCATGGGAAGTTTTTTCTTTGTCCTTTGTTCTGGTTAGATCTCTGTTGCTGTGCTGGAACACTGACCAGAAACAACCCCGCGGAAGGTTCATTTGACTCAGGATAGTACATCACTGAGGGAAGCTAAGGCTGGAGTCTGGAGCAGGAACCAGAACGGAGAACATGAAGAAAGCTGCTGACTGACTGTCTTCCTCTGCTGCTTTGCTTAGGCAGCACAGGCCCATCTCCCCAGGGACGGCACCACCCACAGTGTTTTGGCCCTCCTGCATCAATTAGCAATTAGGAAAATGCCTCACAGACATACCCAGGGAGCCATCTGACAGGCAGTTCCTCAACTGAATCCCCTCTTCCTAGGCATCTCAAGTTGACAAGCAAGATTAGCTGTCATGAGCCCACTCACTCCTTGTCAACCTGACATACAAACATAATCATGGTTAAATAATAACTTTCCTTTTTTGGTTTGTATTCAGGATCTCATGTTAATATTAATACCACAATATAAAACACAACCCCACCAGTTTTAAAAAAATCCAAATTCTCATTGAAAGAAATCCAAAAATCTATTAACTGTGGGTACCTAGAAAATTCAAAATAAGTTGTATACTTTTTTTGGTTTTTCGGGACAGGGTTTCTCTGTGTAGCTTTGCGCCTTTCCTGGAACTCGCTTTGTAGACCAGGCTGGCCTTGAACTCACAGAGATCCGCCTGCCTCTGCCTCCTGAGTGCTGGGATTAAAGGCGTGCGCACCACCGCCCAGCAATTGTATGCTTCTTAATTCAAGAAGGAAGAAGCAGGCCACAAATATAATTAGAGCAAAGCAAAACTCAGATCCAACAATGTACAAATGCATCATGACTGATACCTCTGAAGAGATTCGCCCCTGGTCTTCTGAACTCTGATGGGCATGGGTAGCTCTACCTCTCCAGCTCTGCCATCCGCAGTACACATAGCTTGTCTCCTCGGCTCAGGCCAGCTCCTTCCCACAACTACCTCTGCTATCCATGGTCACCCGCGGTCCAGGCATCTCCAATCTGCTGGAGTCTCCATTGCAGCTGAGGTTGCACCTTCAGCAAAGGCCTCCTGACCTCTCTCTTCAGAAACTAACCTTGCCACATGGCACCAAGCCTCAGCTGCTCTCCAAGACCACTTCAGCCCTGGACCTTCTGCTGCAACTAAGTCTGCCCCTTCACCAATGGCATCCCCTGGCCTCTCATAGTGCCAGGCCTCCGCTGCTCTCCCTGACTCTTTCATGCCTTCAGAACCAACACCATGTAAAAGATACTTTGGCATTGCTGAATTCAACTTCCAGCTTGAGCTGCAGCCTCGGCTCCCTGGATCTCGTCTTCTGTGTGCTGACCCTGAGGAGATATTTCCCAGAAGATTTTACCACAGTGGTGCTAGTCTCAATCATTGTCTGTGTAAAGGAAAGGTTTCCTTTCACATATTCTTAATTCAAAATACCACACAAGTGGCTTGAATAGTCTTTGAGGGGGTCCCACACCTCCCTCTGGAGCTTCACAAGGCAGGCTTCCATCACTGGTGCTGCTTTCAGCCTTCTTGTCTTCCAGCTCCCACAGAACAGCCCATTCAGCTGAGCACTTAAGGGCTTTTCCAGCCCCGAGTTCCCAAATCCTTCATCTTCCTCCTATAAAATATCAGGCTCATCAGAGCAACACTCTCCAGTGCCGGCTTCTGCTTAGTTATTTCTGACGCCGGGCTAAAACACTGATAAGAGGGGCTGGAGAGATGGCTCAGCAGTTAAGAGCACTGGCTGATCTTCCAGAGGTCCTGAGTTCAATTCCGAGCAACCACATTGTAGCTTACAACCATCTGTAATGAGATCTGGGCCCTCCTCTGGCATGCAGATATACATGAAGGCAGAACACTGTAATAAAATAAAAACAAAAGAACACTGATTAAAACCAGCTTAGGGGAAGAAACATTCATTTGGCGTACAGGTCACAGTCCGTCCTTGAGAGAAAGCAAGGCAGGAACTGAACCAGAGACCACATAGGAACACTGTTCACCATCTTCCCCTGGCTTGCTCAGCTGCCTTTCTTAGACAGCCCAGGCCCACCTACGCTGGATGGTACATTCCACGGTGGGCTAGGTCCTCCCGCATCCTACATCAATCAGCAATTAAGAAAATAGCCCCATAGACATGTCCATGAAATAAGCTGATGAAGATAATTCAGTTGAGGTTTCCTCTTCCCAGGTGTGTCAAATTGATAATCAAGATTAGTGTTCAGTTGAGGCTTTTCTGGAAGTACTGATGGAGGTTGGCAGTTATTTCAGAATGTGGAACACACAGTTGCTTGCCCTTAAGTTTTAGTGTTTCTGTTGAGAAGTCTGCTGCATTCTGATGACTTTGACTATGTGACTTAGTTCTCATCTCTTGCAGTTTCCAGTATTCTTTCTTTGTTCAGGATGCTATAATGTGATTTGGTGAAGTCCTTTTCTGGTCATTCCTGTTTGGCATTCTGAATATGTTCTGCATGGGGGTGGCTATCTTTGTCCCTCGATTTCAGAAAATTCTACGATTAAAAATTTTTTAAGATTTATTTTATGTATATGAACATTTTGCTTGCATGCATGTATGTGTCCCATGTGCATGCCTGGCTTTCACAGAGGTCAGAAGAAGGCATCAGATCCCCTGGAACTGGAGTTACATGTGGTTGTGAACCACCATGTGGTGCTGGGAACTGAATCCAGTCCTCTGCAAAAGCAACAAGTGCTCTTAACTGCTAAACCATCTCTCTAGTGTCCCCTGATAGAACTTTTTTTCCTGCTATAACTTTATTGACTATATTCCCCCACCATGTGCATGCATGTATGCACAAACACATTTATGAGGTCCAGAAGTCCATCTGGTGTGTTTTCCTCAGTTTCCCACCTTGTGTTTTTGAGGCAGGGTCTCTCATTGAACTTGAAGCTTGTCAGTGGGCTAGACTGGAAGACCAGTGAGCTGCAAGGATCTGTGCTTGTCCCACGTTCCGAGGTTATAGAAGCATCTGCTGCACCTGGCTTTGATGTGGTTGCTAGGCATCCAAAATCAGGTTCTTGTGTTCAGCTGATACCAACTGTTTGCCTACATGGCAGATACTTTATTGATTGATCCGTCTCCTCTGCCTGGTATATGTTTTCTGTGTCCTTAGTTTTCTTTTTCTTTGGTGTGTATGATGTATAACTTTGTTCTTGTAATTTGTCCTGTAGATCTTCCGTGTTCTATTCCTACTTTGTTGTTTTATTTTCATTCCTGTCTGAATGTTTGAAGTCACCCCCCACCACCCCTTTCTCAGGCCCTGAGATTGTCTGCTGCTTGATCTGTTTGTGAGGTGCTCTACTGAGTCTTGATTTGTTGAGCTCTTCATTTCTAAAATCCCGATTAGATCTTTTTCAGTATTCCTTACCACGGGTGAATTCCTCATTCCTATCCAATGCCATCCCCCTTGTTTCATTTAGCCTTTAATTTGTAATGCTTCTTTTTAATTTTTTATTTTATTTTATGTGCATTGGTGTTCTGCCTGCAGGAGTGTCTGTGTGAGGGTGTCAGACCTTGGAGTTACAGACAGTTGTGAGCTGCATGTGGTTGCTGGGAATTGAACCCTGGTCCTATGGAAGAGCAGTCGGTGCTCTCAACCTTCGAGCCATCTCTCTAGCCCTTGTATTGCTTTTTAATTCACTCAAGACTTTGTGTTCTTTGATTTCAATGAACATTCTTATGATCATTCTTTTGAATTCTTTGTTATTTTGTCTTATTCACTCTTAGTGGAATCTATTATTGTGGAATTAGTATTTCATGCTGTTCTACACTTGGTCTTTGCATTTATCTATGTATTATGGCTATGTTTGGCCAAAGTGTTCCCACAGAGAAAGGCACAAATTGAAAGACAGTGTTCTGATTACTTTCTGCCCCTGTGATAAACACCACAACCAAAGCAACTTGGAGAGGAAAGGGTGCATTTCATCTCACACGTCCAGATCGTAGTCCATGACTGTGGGAAGGCGGGGTAGGCGTACAAGGCAGGAACCTGGAGACAGGAACTAATCAGAGACCATGGAGGAGTGCTGCTTGCCGGCTGGCTGGCTCGGGTTCATGCTGAGCTTGCTTGCTGCCTTCCTTCCTTTTTTCCCTTCTTTTTTTGAGATTTTATTTCTACTTATTTTCTGTGTGCGTTCAGTGCCTGGGGAGGCCAGGAGAGGGTATCACATCCTTTGGAACTGGACTTACTGTGAGCTGCCTGTCCTGTGGGTGCTTGGAATTAAAACCTGGTCCTTTGGGAGAGCAGCCAGTACTCTTAACTGCTGAGCCTTCTCTCCAGCCCTTCAGCCAGCTTTCTTAGACAGCCCAGACCCACCTGTCTAGGGACCATACCACCAACAATGGACTGGGTTCTCCCATATCAGTCATCAATCAAGAAAATGCCCCACAGACGAGCCCACAGATCAGTCTGATCTAGGCAGTTCTTCAGTTGAGATTCCCTCTTCCCAGGGGACTCCAGTATGTGTCAAATTGACAATAGAAACTAAGCAGTGCAGGCAAAGTGATGAGAGAATCCCAGAAAAGAGAGTTTCAGAGCGAAAGTGTAGCCAAATGGGTCAAGGGAGTTCAAGGAGATGACGTATGGAATTCTTAGATTTGACAGGTGTGGATCCGAGAAAATGGGTAATTACCAAGGGTTAAGACATTAGCCTCGCCACTAAACTCATGTTGGTTTCCACAGACACTCCTGGTTTGTAAACTCACCCTGCACCAGAGGTGAAGCTAGGATTCTAGCTAAAGAAGGCATGAGAGTCTATAGGGAGCTTGGGGAGATTGTACTCTTCTGCCCACCCCTAGCTCCCATGGCCAGAATCCAGAATTTACTAAAGCATCCACTGTCTAGAAATCTTAGAGTGGTTAAAAATGAACCCTAATTCTGATTTACAGTATGGGATCATTCTAACTTTGTGAATTGGTAATATGACCCCTAAATTAAGGCACAAAGCAGAGTCTCTTGAAGTACGCTGTGGAAGCTCATGACAGTATCGAGCCTTGTGTCTACCAGCAGCTTACTAAGTGTACTAAAAGCTCTTTCTTTCCGTTGACTGCAGGAACTTGTATCCCTGAAGCCCTGTAAAGCTGCAGAGCTGGTTGCTACTCACTTTTCTGGACAGATTGAAATAGTCATTGGACAGCTTCAGGTAAGGACTGTGAGCATATGATGGAAAAGGGCATCTTTGTCTGAGGGCTTCTGATTGTAGTTATTGCCTAAATTCATAGTTGCCAGTTAATAGTAATTTTACGATGTGCCATGTGTGGTGTGTATGTGGTGTGTGTGTTGTGTATGTGGTGTGTGATGTGTGTGTGCTGTGTATGTGGTGTGGGGGTGGGAGTAGCTGTGTATTAATCTTTGAGTATTGAAATAAAGGAGTTCACTTTTGGATAACAAATACTGATATTAAAAAACATCTTTGAAGCTCTAAACTACACTAGTTTAGAAATCATAACCCGTAGAAGATCCTCCCGTTTTCTTTGGCTATAGGACCCACATCCCTATTCTATTGATGGTTCATGTTACTTATGCACTTTGCCACCTTCAAGCTGAACCAGTGGTGACGTTGTAGAGTTTCTCAAGGAATAGCTTCTCTAGACGCGGCTGCATTCATGGAGAATGCTGAGGAGCTCTGTGTTGCGTGAGAACCTGCTGTTGCTCAGTGTTCACCACCACAGTGCCAGTATTGAGTTGGCTGATTACCATGATCAAAAGAGAGCTAGGCAGTAGGACAGCATGGGGGCATGAAGTACCATCTACAGTCCTCCGATGCAGCAGCAGTGGTCCGGAATAACTGCAGAAAGGCAAAATGAAAGCTTGAGCAAGCTGGGGGTGATGGGAGACAGAGGTGGGATTCATTCATTCAACCCCACTCTGTACCCGGAACACTCAGTGGTTGCCTTCCAGGAGCATAGATGCACTCATGTGGCTGCAGTGTAATGCTGTGGAGCTGTGCTGCAAATCCACCCAAGGGACCATGGGAACGAGAGAAGACGGATGGATGGGGAGGGGTGAGGAAACAGCTCCCAGAGCTGCCAGAACTAGGACAGGAGTCTGATTTACAAACAGAATTGGGAAAGGCTTTCTTGATAAGAAGGGCTCTGGTGTGGAAAGACAGAAAGGCACGGCGCAGCTCTTGTATTCAGAGGCTGGGCCAGTCTGTAGGAAACATGAGGTAGAAGGCGTGGGGGGGGGGGGGAGGAGCCTTAGTGGAGGGAGAGGGAGTGTTTTAGGAGGGAGTGAGCTATGATGATAGAGCCCAGAAAATATAGATGGGGCTTGAGCTGATTGTGATGTTAAGAAATTTATATTTCTCTTGTGTTGGAGGACTACCCGTGGTCTAAGCAAAGGCTGCTATCATTAGATCTGCTTTACAGAAAGCTAACTGTGGCAAAGAGTACACACGAAGCAATAGGCCCTGAAAGGCAGAGGGCCAGGCAGAAAGGTGGTGACCAGGACAAAGTCAGTAGCACTGGAGGAGACGGGTTTCAGATGCATTTGTGCACTTAGAAAGGAGCTCAATATGGTGGGAAATTTTTCAGTTGTCCCTAGGTTATCCCATAATAGGTCTACTACCTAGCTCATAGATCCGTCCATTAATTCAGTCAGTGTTGATGCTCTGGCCAGAAACTTCGAATGCAGAGGAGGACATACAAAAGCTGTGGGAATGAGGGAAACTTGTGTGTGATTTCTGCTCACAAGGACGAAGATGGACCAAACGGCAGTTACAGAATGGTTGGGCTAAAGTGATGCTGGAGCCCACGGAAGGACCCATGGCCAGGCTTTGGTGGTAATAACTGGGCTGGAATGATGCTGGAGCCTAGGGAAGGGCACATGGCCAGGCTGTGGTGGTAATAACTGGGCTGGAATGATGCTGGAGCCTAGGGAAGGGCACACGGCCAGGCTGTGGGGGCTGTAAATGCTTCTGTTCATGCCGCTCAAGCCCAGAGCTTCTCTCCTCTTTAAAAAGCACGTCTGCTAAGTCTTGCTTGTTCTGGTGCTTCTGGGACTGTCTTTAAAAATGTAAAATTAACAATGACAGGATCCCACCCCAACCCCCACCCATAGGAAGAGACAGAGAGGGTTGTTGAGTGTATATCATTCATCAGTCAAATAAATAAAAGCTGGGTAAAAGAAAAAGGCGACTGTTTGATTGTGGCTTGTTTGTTGAGTCCTACACAGTTCTTTTAAAGAAATTGTATTTTACTGCCAAGTTCTAATGATCATATAAACCCTACACAGATCTTATGTAGTTCCTTTACTTTCAATGCAATTTGCTTCTGAAGATAGTCCCTAGAACTCTCGGAATGAAAAATTAGCCAGAATATTAAGTTATAACCAGGAGGAAGTCATGTAAAATAAAATAAAATAAAGCAATATAGAGAAGATAGGATATGAATCAGTCTTTTTAAAAACCAGTGTATATTTCTGTCCTTGCATATACACATGAATAAGTACGTGTGTGTGTGTGTGTGTGTGTGAGAGAGAGAGAGAGAGAGAGAGAGAGCGAGAAAGCACGAGAGAGCACGAGAGCGAGCGCCTTTCCGGTGTGAGATCAAACCTTAGGTCTTGTGCATGCTAGGCATGGATTCTGTCTCTGAGCTACATCCCTAGCCATAAATATATTTAAAAATCATATTTAAAATTATATTCTTTTCACTTTGGATGCTTGTTACAGAAGAAATTTGAATACATAGAACAAAATTAAAAACTTATTTTTGCTTAGGCTCAGAACTTTGAAACTATATTTATGTGGTATAAGAAGTTTAATCTCATTTAATTGTCATTGCTCTACGACAAAGGCAGGGGACGTACAGCTGGGTTTGGAGGTGATGATAGTAGCCACAGAGCTGTTTTGTTTTGTTTTCACGTAAGGAAAATGAACACTGAGTCACATAGTCACATAGCTAATGAATATTGGAAACAGAACGCAGATTTTCTGGTGTACTAATGGCTAACACTTCGAAGTTGTGGTTCATTTGTTGCAGAGATGATGAATGGGTTTTGGAAGTCATTGTTAATTTGGACCTTAAATATTCCCCCCAGTCCCCCCACTGTTAATTGTCTCACAGCAGGCCCTGTGAGAGGCTGAGGGCAGGCGAGCCAGGTTGAGACTCTCTCTACAGCCCAGGTCAACAGCAAGGTCCGAGCACTGGCCGCTTGAGTCCCTTGTGTTGGGGAGAGCTTGCTTGGGAAGGGTCTTCATTTGAGGTAGTGGTGTGTGTGTGCTTCCACACTCAAGTGACAGTGACGAGCGAGCCGCTGAGAGTCTGCAACCCCGAGGTGGGAACAAGGCTCCATAGCAGCAGTGTCTGCACACTGAAGGGGCTGTCTGAAGCATCTCACAGCTTTGGAAATTCAGTATTTAATTGTACCTTTTATTTTTCTATTCAGAACCAGGTTTTGCTTTTCAAATTTTTGAGGAGTCTTCTTGACCCAAGGTATGTTAATAAACTTTGACTTTCGTAATACACACGTGGAAGGGTGGAAAGACAGGAACTGGAGTTAAGACACTGGCCCTTGGCGTTCAAACAGTAAATGAGGTCTTTATTTTTAATATAAGAAGGAGGGATTATAACACAGAAATCTGAAAGCAGATGTGAGATAGTTCTTTCCTTTCCATTTGAACGTAAGCATATATGATGAGTTTTCACTGGTGGAAATAAATAGTAAAGCCCTACATGTAGACTGTTCATTCAGGAAAGAGCCTTTCTATCCTAGGTTCCTGCCTAGTCCTTATTCTGTGGTGTATATGGGGGAAACATCTAGTTCCCAGCCCGTCTGTCAATTTATTCACCCTCACTTGATAAGTTTAGTTTATATTAACTTCCTGGTATATAGGAAGAGCAGTTCAAATGTAATTTTCAGTTACTGCTCTAAAAATAACCAAACCACAATGAGACAAACCTCAGGAGTTTGGAATTAGATGGAATTAGCAATAGATATGTGAGTAAATCAGGTCCACATGTGAGATCCTGAAGTTAGATTGTAACTGGGTGGAATGTGCTGGGAGTCGAGCGTAACGACAGGTAACATCCTCTGAACAGCTGTCCTTGGTTGTTGTGTGCTGGTTACATCAAGTACTGGAGTACAAAAAGTACTGTGTGCATGCCCTCTCTTCCTCCCCCTCGTTATCCTCTGGTCCTGGGACAGTTTTTCTTCTCATCCCTACATACATGATTTATGCAGCTGTCTTAATCTAGCACCCAGGAATAAGAGAAAAACGTGCAATATTTGTCTTTGAGACTTCATTTGCTTAATATGATGCTCTCCAGTTGCATCCATTTTCCTGCAAATGACGTGATATGACTTGTTCTTTGTGCTGAAAAAATAGTAGTGTATATATAAACCACGCTTCCTTGTCCATTCCTCTGTGGATTGACACCTGGATTGGTTCCGTCACAGAGCTGTTGTAAATACGCTTCAATAAACGTTAATGTGAAGTGTCTCTGATGTGTTGACTTGGAGCTGGGTCACAGGTCACATGGTGTCTGAGATAGGGTTCTACTGCTGCAATGCCAAAAAGCAAGTTGGGGAGAAATGGGTCTATTTGGCTTACACTTCCATATTGCTGTTCTTCACTGAAGGAAGTCAGGACAGGAACTCAAGCAGGGCAGGAACCTGGAGGCAGGAGCTGATACAGAGGCCATGGAGGGGTGCTGTTTACTGGCTTGCTCCTCTTGGCTTGCTCAGCCTACTTTCTTATAGAACCCAGGACCTCCTGCCCAAGGATGACACCACCCACTATGAGCTGGGCCCTCCCCCATCAGCTAATTAAGAAAATGCCCTACAGGCTTGCCTACAGCCTGATCTTATGGAGGCATTTTCTCAGTTGAGGCTCCTTCCTCTCTGATGGCTTTAGTTCGAGTCAGGGTGACATAAAACTGTCCAGCAGACATTAAGGGTATTTTTAGTGCTTATGTGGCAGGACTAGTTTCTATTCCCCTCAGCAGTGTGTAAGGCTTCTCTTATATCCTCATCCTTAACAGCACTGGCTGTTTCTTGCTGTCCCAATGATTGCCCTTCTAACCAGGACAAGGCAGAATCTCAATTTAATTTTTTATTTACATTTCTGTTTCCATATATTTATCGGCTATTTGTTCTTCATTTTGAATTCTTTGTACAGTCTACATATGGCTCATCTGTCAGATGTATAGCTAGCAGAGCTCTGCCTTTCTATAGGCTGTCTCCTTTCTCAATTTGCTGTTTGTTTTACTGTGCAAAAGGCTTTTTAATTTCAGGAAGTCTGTTTGTCTGTTGTGGTGCTGTTTCCAAGTGACTGGAATCCCATTCAGAAAGGGCTAGCTTACACTGACCTGGCAAGTGTTTTTCCTCCTCTTTCCACTGCTGCCCTTAGTCAGCTTTGACAGTAAGGTCCTTTGGAGTTGATTTTTATGAATGAGAAGGATCTAGTTTCATCCTTCTACATCCAGATCTCCAGCATCATTTGCTGATAGGTGTCTTTGCTGCAATGGGTACTTCTGATGCGTCTGTCAAAGATCGGGGCTGTAGCTGTGTGGGTTTATATGTAGACCCTCCCCATCCTGTGCCTTCTTGTGTTTACAGCAGCACCATGCTGTGTTTGCTCCAGTGCTAGTACAGCCTCATGCCGGACATGGTGAGAGCACCGTCGTCGTCGTTCTTTTCCCTCCAGAGTTTGTCCTCTTGATTGTAGCCTTTGACTTGTATGAGGTGGGATCTCAAAGTAGTTTTAATCTGCATTTCCCCAGTGGCTAAGAATGTTGAAGACTTTTTAGAATGTTTGTTACCCATTTATAGTTCTTTTGAGAACTGTTTAGTTCATTGGCCTACTTACTGATTGGCAGTTTGCTTTTTTTTTAATTTTTGCAGTTTTAAAAGTATACATTCCAAGTATTAATCCTGTCTGATGTATAGCTGGGAAAGGTTTTCTCCCATCTTAGGCTGTTTTTTCACTCCACTGATGGCTTCTTTTGCTTTTCGATTTCATGTGAAAAATTCTTGGCTATACTATGTATCAAGATGTTTTCACTATATTTTCTTCCTTCAGTGCCATTGTTTCAGGTTTAAAATGAAGTTCTTTGATCTGCTTTGAATTGGTTTTGTTAGGGTGAGAGATATGGATCAGTTTCCGTTTTCAGCAGGGGAGATCCATTTCTGCCAGCACCCATTGATAAATGGGAAGGCTTTTCTCCAGTGTGCATACCTGTGCAGATTTGTTTCTGAGCCCCCAATGTGTTCTGTTGATCCACATGTCTGTTTTCCTGCCAGTGCCATGCTGTGTGTGACACTATAGCTCTGCAACATAGAGGTCGGGTACTGTGGGATCTTGGCAGTGCTCTTTCTGCTTAGGATTGCTTTGGGTATCCACAGTCTTTTGTGTTTCCATATGAATTTTAGGGTTTCTTCTGGTTCTGGAGGTCAGTGGAGTTTTGATGACATTACATTGAATCTGCCGTGCTTTTGACAATATAGTAATTTTTATAGCATTAGTTCTATCAGTCCCGAAAGGTGGAAGGTATATTATTAATCTTTTCTCTTTTGGTTAGCTTGACTAAAAGTTTGTTGATTTTTGTCTGTCTTTGTGGCAGACCAGCCCCCACTTTTACGACCAGGGTACTCTTGAGCAGGGAGAAGTGGGAAATACCAGATAGAAAGAGATACCTGGGTGACGAGAGGAAAGACAGAAAACACAGGATAGCCTCGGGAGGGCCTGGGTCAAAACCCACCAGCCCAGAACTTTATTCAAAAGGGCTTTTTCTAACAATGCCAAGGGGCAAGGCAAAAAGATCTCCTCCTTGCTAGATACAGCCAAGTGTAGACCCTTCCAGACACCTGGTACCCACGCTCGTGGCCCAGTCATCCTCTTATGCAGTCCTGCTGGGTACAGACACTAGGAAATCTCGGTGGGCTCCAACATGTCCTAAAAAAACAACAACAGCTGGATGGTGGTGGCACACACCTTTAATCCCAGCACTTGGGAGGCAGTGGCAGGCAGATCTCTGTGAGTTCAAGGCCAGCCTGGTCTACAAAGCGAGTTCCAGGAAAGGTGCAAAGCTACACAGAGAAACCCTGTCTCGAAAAACAAAACAAAACAAAAGGGTAAAAAACAACAACCAACTCTTTCATTGATTCTTTGTCCTTTTATCCCCACTTACATTTCATAGGGCCTTAAGGTACATCATTAAGTTATTTGAGATCTCTCTTGTTATGAACTTCCTTATGAGCAATACATTTTAAAAAATATTCTTTGATGATTTCATATATGCATACAATGTGTTTTTGTCATATCTACCAGGTCCAAATCCTTCTAGACCTTCTCTACCATGTACCCCTTCCTACCTCATGTTCCCTCCTGCTTTTCTTTTTCATGTTTCTTTTGTAAATGCTGAGTCCCAGTTAATACTGCCTCCATGTGCGTGGGTGTCAGGCCAGCCATCCCCTGGAGCATGGACAACACACCAGGGTCCACACCTTTGGAGAGAGCTGATTCTCCTTCCCCCATCAGCCATCAGCTCCTCAGCTGGGGGTGGGGCCTCATAAGCCTGTCCCCATCCATGCTGAAATGTTGATTGGCTGGATCGTGTGCAAATCTCACTCAGCCAGTCAGGGCTGCCCTGGGATCCTGAGTACAGCTGTCCTGTCACCTCTGGAAGACAGTCTTTGCCTTGGTCTTTCCCTGACCTCTCTGGCCTTGCGACCTTTCTGCTCTTCTCTGAGAGTTTCCCTGAGCCGTTGGGTGTGGTGCACTGGGTAGTCATTCATTCTCTGCTCTTTGATCACTTGTGAGCCTCTGTATTCACCACCATCCAAACCAAAAAAGCTCCTCTGCTGAGGGCCAAGAGCTGCCCTAGTCTGTGGGTACAAGCTTAAGTGTTTAGAAGGCAGTTTGATGCCATGTCCATTAGCAGAATAGTAGTTTCTCCTGTAGGGCCCATGACATCAGCTACAGGCAGCTGGCCAGTCATGAGCTTCCTTTGGTGCAATAGGAATTAAATCCACTCTAAAAGCAGATGCTTACCCTGTAACCACGACTGTACCAATAGGCATTATTTTACCATGATGGTCAGTCATTATTGTAGCTCCAAGAATTCAGCTCTGGGTAAGACCATTTATGCCTTCTCGTCCCAGTGGTCTGCATAGCACCTTCTGGTACTGTGAAAACTAGCCAGCAGAGAAGCTTCCAGATCAGTACCAGCTTGATTTCTCACTGTGACCCAGTGTGTGCTTGCAGTCTTCAGCAGACTGATAGAGCTTTCCAGATATTTTTCCAAGTGCCTCTTGACCTCAGAGGTGAGAAGCTAACAGTCTGGACTGGTCTCATTCATCTCTGGTGACTGGCCTACCATTGCATGTTATCCTTTTTAGTACCTCGTATAGGTTTGGGGGCAGTTCCCCTCTGCTGTTTGCAGGTTCCCTGGGATAAACTGGAAATTTAATTCAGAGAAAGGACATGGAAAAAAAGAGGGACATCACAGCATGGGGGCCAGTGACAGCAGTGTGGTTACTCACATGCTCAACGCCATATAGAAACATACATACACGGTTCAAAGTAAGGAAGGCGAGAATGAGAAACAGACGGTTTTTAGGGAGATGCTAAGTTATTGGGGGATTCAGTGGGGTTCGAGAATGTATAATCTCAGACCCAGCTATTATAGAGTCAAGCGGAACAGCAGTGTGTGACAAGCATCTGTCCAGTCTGTTGACAACTGCACCGTCTCTTCCTTTGAGGAGTTCAGCTAATGAGGACTTAGGATGGGCCCGAAGGAATTGTTTCCTCCTTAGTGGACCTGGACTCGATGCTGAGGAAAGGGTGCACTAGCCATGGTGGGTGAGCGCTTCAGAGGACCTGCCTTTGGAGGGTGTTCTCAGAGGCCTACCACGGTGCCTGCTGACTAACCTACAGAGTTACTAGGCTGGGGGGGGGGGCACTAGGAAGTCTGAAGAACAAAACCAGGGAAATACGGAAATGCCAGGAACAGAAGCGCTTCACAGACAGGCAGATCAGCCCCTCCCTGCAGCTCTCCGGAAGCCGAGTCTACAGTGTTTTTGCCTGTTTCTTCCTTTTCTGTTCTTCTTCTTCTTCTTTTTTTTTTTTTTAAGAAGAAAGGTTGTATTTGGCTTACATATATTTTTTTTTAAAAGATTTATTTATTTATTACATGTACAGTGTTCTGCCTTCATGCCAGAAGAGGGCACCAGATCCCATTACAGATGGTTGTGAGCTACCATGTGGTTGCTGGGAATTGAACTCAGGACCTCTGGAAGAACAGCCAGTGCTCTTAACCTTTGAGCCATCTCTCCAGCCCCCCTTTCCTGTTCTTAAGAAAACAATTTAAAAACTTACAGCCCTCCCATTCCTCCAGCAAACACCTATCTATACGAGCATTCTGGAGAGCAGGGAAACAAAACATTTTGAGAGATGAGGGTTGCTTGCTTGCTTGTATGTATCACAATAGAATGGCCTTTGGCGCAATTAATTAGATCCATATATGTGTGTGTGTGTGTGTGTGTGTGTGTGTGTGTGTGTGTATACATATATGTGTGTGTATGTATGTATGTATGTATGTATGTATGTCTTATGCATATTTGACTTAACACTACTTTGAGCTGTTTTTAATTGGTGTATTCTGTAAACAGCACTTTTTTTCTTTCTTTTTTTTTTTTTTTTTTTTTTTTTTTTTTTTTTTTTTTTTTTTTTTTGGTTTTTTCAAGACAGAGTTTTTCTTTGTAGCCCTGGCTGTCTTGGAACTCACTCTGTAGACCAGGCTGGCCTGAAATTCACAGAGATCCTCCTGCCTCTGCCTCCGGAATGCTGGGATTAAAAGTGTGCACCACCACACCCAGCTGTAAACAGTATTTTTAAAGGAACACATTATCTAGCTGAATTTTTAGGTCTTTTTTTCTTTACCCAAATCCTTTAAGTTATCTTTATTATATAATAACTTTGTCGGGGTTGGGGATTTAGCTCAGTGGTAGCGCACTTGCCTAGCAAGCATAAGGCCCTGGGTTCGATCCTCAGCTCCCCCCCCCCAAAAAAAAAAAAAAAGAGAGAAAAGGGGAAAAAAAAAAAAAAACTTTGTCTAGACTTAAATGACCCACAGAGATACTAGTGTCACATGGTGTCTGTTCCTGGAAAGATTCACTAGTTGGAGGGATTAACCCTCCACAAGCAGGTACTTTTCTGCATAGAGGCATCCACTTGGGAGAGAAGGGATCTGTATTCTCTTCCATTTCTCTCCTCTGCCAACTGCTGCCCAGGGTCTGCTGACCACCAGTCCCTGCAGGATCCTAGCAGACTGGCATGTGTACAGAGGGCACACTTGATGGATGCCACAAAAGGACACTGGTGGCCTTTGTGAGGACATGAGCTATGTAGAGTCTAGAGAATGTGCAAGTGAATTTATATTCAAAGCTCTTCCCCAGTGTGATTTTCCTCTAAATGTTGATTTGGCTTTTGTTAACAATATCTTGGAGGGCTCTGAAGTGTATTATAGGGCTTTTCTTGTGGGAAAACTCGCACATCAAATGACATGTTGTATTTTTAAGTCTTCAATCAAGATAAAGCAAAAACTGAACATTAGTAACTTTGCCAAGAAGCAAAATATAGATTATGGAAATGGTTCTGGGTTGTCATTGGATCTGTCAGTATTTCTGTGGACATCTTTGAAGGGACATCTTAAGATACCAAGTCTCAATGTTGAAATGGGGCACCTCAAAATTAAAGATTAGAACATGATAGATGCCCTTGAACTTTTCCATATAAAAATACAGCCCTTTTGATTGAATCCTCAGTGGGAAATATGTTTGTCAGCGTGGTCAGCCTTGTCTCCCCGTGGCTCGTATATTACCCGAAGTCCAGCTTCAACATTTTAAATTGTAGTATCATCTCCTTGCCTCTCTCTCCTCATCCCCCCCCCCAATGTGTATAACCTACACACATTTATTTCTTTGTTCAGTACTTAAAGGAATATTGCTGTGGTTACTCTTTTTCTAGCTCAGACCTTTCCCTGCACTTTATTTCTTAGCAAATGGCTTTATCGACTCATTAAATCATTTAGTAATTTTAGCTGAAGCCTGCTGAGCTTGGTGATTGGCATGGGTGATCAGCTGGAGAGCACAACAGAGCCCTGCCATCAGAGAACCCCCTTTCTACCGGAAGGCTCAGGCTGATGTGCAGGCAGTTATCCTGGGCTTCGGTAGGATCCTCCGAGATGATCTAGTTTCACTTTCTGACCCACTGCTGTTCCATCTTCTTAGTTATACCACACAGAATCAGACAGTCCTTAGAATCTACAAAGCCAGCCACGATGGTACCTATGTGTAGTGTGGGCTACTTTGGGGGCCGGGGCCGGAGACTCACTTGAGCCCACAAATTTGAGACCAGCCTGGGCAACCTGGTAAGAGACCATATCAAAATAAGCAGTTGAAATCTACAAACTCCCCTCTCTTATGTCCCTTAAGTATGAGATGCTTATGTACACACCCTCATCTCCCGCATCCAGCCTGTTTCCACCTCAGTGAGCAAAGCATGCACTTGTCACCCGCCTTTCTTAAAGTTCTTTTTGTTCCCGTCACCTGCAGCAAAATCCAGCTTTTGTTGAGCGGACCTGGCCCATCTGTCCAGCTTCACGGGCTTCCTTCCTCCTGTTCCTGCTGTCTCTTCCTCTGAGCAGTACTGGGCAGCTCAGAGGGCACACCGCCATTCCCATCCCTCCCTTTGTGTGTGTGTGTCCTCCTTCCACACTGCTGTCTTGAGCACAGCTCACCTTCGTGTAGGGCAAGGCTATAAAGCAACACAGGTGCTTTGATTTGATTCTTTTTTAGAGACTATTTAAGGAATGATTGATAGAAAGGTGACCATCTTAGCATCGTAATAGAAAAAGCTATTCTAAGAAGGAAATAGGGAAGATAGCCAGTTAAACACTTGTGAGTCTAATTGAATCCAAATCAGCAAGCAGGACAACATGAATGAAGAATAGAGGCCGGGAAAAATGTGCATTAGCAGTGCACATTGAGAAGAACATGGGCGTGGCCTATAGAGGAGAACATGGGCGTGGTCAGCCACAAGCTGTCCTATAAAGGAGAACATGGGCGTGGCCAGCCACACGCTGTCTGTCCTACAGAGAACATGGGCGTGGTCAGCCACAAGCTGTCTCCTATAAAGGAGAACATGGGCGTGGCCAGCCACAAGCTGTCCTATAGAGGAGAACATGGGCGTGGCCAGCCGCAAGCTGTCTGTCCTATAGAGGAAAACATGGGCGTGGCCAGCCACATGCTGTCTGTCCTATAGAGAACATGGGCGTGGCCAGCCACATGCTGTCTGTCCTACAGAGAACATGGGCGTGGTCATCCACAAGCTGTCCTATAGAGGAGGATATGGGCGTGGCTAGCCACCCGTGCCACCCGCG
>CABHPH010156263.1:33975-44916 GCA_902168325.1 Peromyscus nudipes
CCCCCCCCCCCCCCCCCCCCCCCCGCCCCCGGTGAGTTAAGTTAAAGGCAGACACTTGCTTGGCGCCCTTGGAGGTTTTGCCCTTTGTGCTGCGCACTTCTAACACAGTGACAGCTGGCATGTTAGAGCCACAACTGAAGTTCCATAAATTTTGCTACTTTTAAACCTCTTTGCAAATACTCATGTTTCTCCACTTTGCAATAAAAAGGGCTCATTAAAATTCTACTCTTCTGTTAGTAGAGATTGCTGTTCGTCGCCCTTGATTCTCTTCTGCCTGTCTTGATTCTTTTCTGCCTTCTCTGATTTTAATTGGATAGTTTATGTGAGTTCATTAAAAAGCAGACAAACAAAAACAAAATAACAACGAAAATTGGGGTTTCATGAGTAAAGGCTCCCAAGACTGACAGCCTGAGAACTCACATGGTAGGAGTGATTCCCACCATTGTCCTCTGGCCACCATATGTGCACTTTACCCTCAAACACATACACACACACACACACACACACACACACACATACACGCACACAGACACACACCACGTACATAAATGTAAAATACTATTTAAACAGAAAAGCCCTTTCCATCGGCTGCCCTTTATTTCTCCAGATCGGTTTACAGTGATCAGAGTGATCACAGACAGCTCCGTGAGAGCCTGTGGGCATCAGAAGTCTGCCGCTCCCTCCTGCGCACCCCTCTCATGCTGTGCTGTGCTCTCCTGAGCCGGGTGCTGTCTGATAGGAAGGGTCCTGTCTCAGTGCTCTGTCGGTTTAGATGCAGGCTCTGACTTATGTCTTCCCCCACGTTCTGAAGAGCTACGTTCAGCATTTCTTGTAAAGCAGATGTCAGCAACATTCCCACAGTCTTTCTTTGTCTGAGAAAATATTTCCCTTTCAACCTTTTAGAGCTAATTTTGCTGAATTACAGAATTCTCAGTTGCTGGTTTTGCTTTTCCTTTCGGCACTTTGAATACTGTTGCTGCTCTGCTTCCGGAAAGTCTGAAGAGGTCTAATCAACTTCCGGTCTCTGCTCTCTCCACCTGCATAGCTAATGTTTCCCCTCTGGCCTCCCCTCCACTAGGTGGAGCTCCTCTGTGTGGGTTTTTTTTGTTTGCTTGTTTTGTTTTTTAAGTGTTTATTTTCTTGCTATTCTTTACTCTTCTCAGATCTATGGTTCAAAATTCAGTTACTGTTTATTTCTTTTCCTACATTCTTCTTCCTTCTCGAAGTTCCATTATGTAGAGTTATTCTTTGGGGCCTTATTGTAGTTCTTGGATATTCTGTTCTACTTTTTCTTTGTTTGCTTTCCAGTCTGGGACATGTCTGTGGACATCAAGAGACGCTCCCAGACTCAGCCCTCTGCTGTGTCTGGGCTGTTGATAAGCACATCAAAGCTTTCTTCACTTCTGTATTAGTTTTTCCTTTCTAGGTTTTCATTGTGTCTTCGAGTCTGTGTCCATCTGCTTCCTGATTCTCTTCTTGCTTGCCTGCTTTTCCTCTCGAAGCTCTGGTTACTTCTTTCACGTCCCAGCGCCTCTGCTGTCTTAGTCTGCTGTTGCTTGCTGTATTGTTTCAAACCGCACTGTTTTGTCTCCTCGAAGGTCTTGTAATTTTGGGATAACACTAGCCATCTCTATGTAAAAGAAACCAAAGTAAATAGACCTTCAGATTTAATTTTCATCTGGCTAAGAGTCTATTTATTGGTTGCTGTAGCTGTGATGTCTGAGGCTGGAATTTCCTCTTCTTCCTTCTCTTTGGGTTTCCATAGAAGCTACTTCTCGAGGAAAGTCTGAGATACTCGTCTCCACCAGCGTTCTTCAGTTGGCTTTAGCCTTTGAGCTCCTGTCCCTCTTGTTCACAGAGTGTCAGCCTTTCCCTGAGGCAGGAAGGCTGGCATTGGCCTATGTGCTTCTCCAGGTCGGTTAGCCTGTGAAGCCCCAGGCCGTGGGCCCCTGCGGACCCGGTACCTCCTTTCCCAGCAGTGTTAGTGAATCAGGAACTCCAGCTGCAGAAGCTCCCTGTCTCACAGCTCTGGAGGCTGGGCTGGCAGGGTTGCTCCCTCCTGAGGGCACAAGGCCTTCTCTCCCTCCCCCCATCTCTGGTGGATCGTGGCAGTCTGGCATTCCTGGACTTAGAAACTTCATTTTCACAGTTTTCCCCCTGTGTATGTCTGTGCCTAGGTTTTCTCTTCTCATGGGAAATTCATCCAGTCAGAGGTTCACTGGCCTCCACTGTAACCCTATTCAACTCATTGTGTCTGTAAAGTCTGTATTTCCAAATGCCACAGTCCGAGTTATTAGGACTCACAGGCCATCAATCAAGTGAGTGCGATGTAGTCCTGTCCATCATGGCGGGCCTGTTGAGAAGAGTGAACTGCCATGTGTATTTTGAGGTGTCTGCTTCTCTCCTCCTCCTGGTGGACAGGTGGGGAGTTTCCAGTGTCCTTCATAGTGAGACCAATGGGTCTCCTGCAGGGGAACTCCAAAGCCCAGAGTCTGCTTCCAGCTTCTGCTGTAGTGATTGTCTGTTCCCGCCTGTGTCTCCAGCCTGCGTCGCCTTAAGTCTTGGGTGGAACTAAGAATCATTGGCCTTTAAGTTTTCATTGTTTTCGTGTGTGAGCATAGTGTGACTTTCAGTCTTCTTCGAGAGCAGGTCAGAAGCATTCAGTCTTCTTCGAGAGCAGGTCAGAAGCATTCAGTCTTCTTAGAGAGCAGGTCAGAAGCATTCAGTCTTCTTAGAGAGCAGGTCAGAAGCTGGGAGTCCGTGCAGCTTTGTGTGCTCACGGGGACGGCATAGGTGCTACCCCAGCATCAGTCTGGGAAGTGTTCAAAGTGTCTGTATGGTGGTGTCAGGAAACTGCCTCTGGTCTGTCTCGTGGGAGTGGGAGGGGCATCAGGCGTCTCACCTGAGCCTGGAAGTACTCCAGCGAAGATTGCTGAGTTGCATCTTTCCAGGCTTCAGACTGGGCCAGACAGTGCTTGCTAGTAAGAAAGACAGCTGACAGATTCTGGTGATGGGTAAGAACTGTGCATTCGGAAGAATATAGGCATACCCATGATTGCATAGTGATGAGGATGACTGCAGAGTTTGTATCATAGTTGATGGTACTTTGGAATGATTGTTCTAGTTACCTGTGGGTGTTTTGTGTGTTTGCCCACCCCCTTTCCCATGGGTTTTTAATTTAGTCTGTACAGCATTTGACTGGCTCAAGAGCCACTTTGGAGACAAAGTGCCCAAATAGTATCTGTACTTGAAGTGATTTGAGCCAGTTCTTTCTGTCTTTCCTGGTGGCTTGTAAAGACTGTCTTCTGTCCGTGCGGGAGAGCAAGAGGAATAAAACATTCTTTTTCATGAATATCATAGCAGTATCCAAAATTGTATTAAGACTTAGAGGGTTGGGAAGATGGCTCGGTGGTTAGTGTACTTGTCACAAAAGTGTGAGGACCAGAGTTTGAATCTCAGAGTCTTGTAAAAGACGGGCAGGCATTAAGGGCCACCCATGACCACAGTACTCAGGAGGCAGAGACAGGGTAATCCCTAGGGCAAGCTGACTACCAAGACTAGTTGGAATTGCTGAGTTCAAGATTCATTGCAAGATCTTGCCTTGATAAATAAAGTGGAGAGAAAATAAGGAAGACATCTGATGTCAACTTCGGGCCTTTGTGTGCATACGCATACACACATTCACACACACACACACACACACACACACACACACACACACACACACACACATACACACCTCACACGTGTACCCACTCAAATACAGACAGGCACCACACACATAACAGTCAGAAGGAATTAGGAAATCTGACACTTGATTAGTCAAACTAAGGAAACAGGAAGTGACCACATCTCAGGTCTGCTGCTACATCAGTAAGATAGCAGAGTGTTGGCTGTCAGACAGAATGATATGCCTCTTTGCTTTGGCCTCTGCCACATTAAAACAAACAAACAAATAAAACTTATGGGATTGCAGCTGTTCCTGTCTGGGGGACTCCAGACAGCTAGTCACAAGGTGAGGATATGGATAGCAAGGGAGGACTCAATACCACTGATCCCTCCTTGCCAGGGTTCCATCTGTATCAGTTCTTCTGAGGAAGGAAGGGCTTATGTCCTCACAGTTGGACGGTACAGCCTTGGCAGGGACAGTGGAGCACTGGAGCTTGAGGTATCCCGTGGGATCCCATTGCACCTGCAGTCTGGACACACGGACAGATGGATGCTGGTGGCCCGCTTTCTTTCTCCTTCTTACTCAGTTTAGGACTTTAGCACACAGAATGGCGCTGCCCGTGATTCAGGTGAGTCGTCACGCCTCAGTTAACTCCATACTGAGACTTCCACACAGGTCCCCAGAGACTTGTCTCCAAAGTGGCTCTTGAGCTTGTCAAGCTGGCAGTATCGACTCTCACACTACCTAAGCCAGTTGCTTGTGGAGTTTTATGCAGTATAGCATTTATTATTTTACAGTTCCATATAGATCTTATAGGTCTCTGCTACCAATAGTATCTGGGGGCGAGGCCTTTTTTCAGGCAGACTGACGTGGTCACCTGCTTTGATGGCCCAGGACTAGCCGTGGCATTCCTAACATGGAATGTGTATTGTTGTTGTTTTTCTTTTACTCTAGCCAAAATGTTGGTTGTTTTTGCTCCTTTGGGGGACCACCGCTCAGCTCCCAAATAAATCACACATGGAGGCTTATTCTTACTTATAGATGACTAGCCTTGGCTTGGCTTGTTTCTAGCCAGCTTTTCTTAAACTTTAAATTATCCCATCTATCTTTGGCCTTGGGGCTTTCATCTTTCTCTATCCTGTATACTTTTTCTGTCCTTCTTACTCCTTGTCTGGCTGTTTAGCTGGCTGGCTGGGTAGCTGGCCCCTGGAGTCCTCCTCCTCCTCTGGCTACTTCTTCTGCCTTCCACATTTCTCCTTCTATTTATTCTCTCTGTCTGCCAGCCCTGCCTGCCCTTTCTCCTGCCTTGCTATTGGCCGTCCAGTTCTTTATTAGCCTATCAGGTGTTTTAGACAGGCACAGGAACAGCTTCACAGAGTTCAACAAATGCAACGTAAACTAAAGCTAAAACTTCAGCCTTAAGGCCTTGTGAAGCAAGTTGATCTGAGAGAAAGCTATGGAAAAAACAAGTTTACAGTTGTGTGTAAAAGTTTACATTGAGTGAAATAGTTGCGTTCTCAATCCAAGTATAAAAAGTACTCATTGGTTCGCCACCTCATCTAAGGATTGGTGAAGGGGTACAAAGAGTTTTCAAGCAGACAGATTTGGTTAGCCTAGTGACCCCAACTTGTTAAAGCAAGTACTGAGGGACGTTGTGAAACCTTTCCACAAAGAACAATCTAGGCTGGCCTGCTCACACACAGTTTTAGAGTGCAGAGGGAGTAGACCAGCCCTCTCTACACCAGTCCTATCGTGGAGAATGACTCCCGACAAGTAAGTTTGTTAAGCATATAGCAAGCAAGAGTAGAAGACTATCATCAAATTGGCACTTAAATCATCCTGTAGAAATCAGCTTAAAGCTCACACTCCATCACTGAGGGAAGTCAGGCCAGGAACTCAAGGCAGGCACCTAGAGGCAGGAACTGAAGCAGAGGCCCCGAGGCGTGCTGCTTACCAGCTTGGCATCATGGCTTTCTCAGCTTGCTTTTTAAAATTATTATAAAATTTAATTTCTTAATGTTTTTAATTGAAAGAGAATTTCCTCACTTACCTATCCCTTTTCTCCCTTGAACGGCTCCCTTGCTGGTCCCTCACTCTCAAGTTGATAGCCTCTTTTTCTCTGATTATATTTGTTACATACATAAATGTATAAATACGTTTGTATGCAAAGGGACCTGCTGAGTCCATTTTTGTTGTTTGTGTGTATGTGGTTTCAGGGCTGACCATTGGACAACCAGTGAGGGGCTCGTCTCTGGAGAGGCTAATTCTCCTCCTCCCGGCAGTCAGTAGATACCTGTCGTCCTTTGCCGTAGAGTGGAACCTCACGTTCAGTCCCCCTTCCACGTTTACGTGCCCCCTTCCCCCTTTACCGTTCCCCCTTCCACATTTACATGTCCCCCTTCCACGTTTACGTGTCCCCCTTCCACGTTTACGTGTCCCCCTTCCACGTTTACGTGTCCCCTTCCACGCTTACGTGTCCCCCTTCCACGCTTACGTGTCCCCCTTCCACGTTTACGTGTCCCCCTTCCACATTTACGTGTCCCCCTTCCACGTTTACGTGTCCCCTTCCACGCTTACGTGTCCCTTGCGCCACTGTTCCATTCTTCTTCATGCAGCGTCTCTAGGAGAGCCGTTTCACAAGACACTCCCTGGTGGTTTGGCTTTTATCCTCTTTCTGCCCCTTTCCCACAGTGTTCCTCGAGCCACTGATGCAGCAGCTGTGATGTAGATGTAGATGGGGCTGGACTCCCTGCCCTCCTTGGTCTCTGCATTGTGACCAGTTGTGGTTCCCTGTGATGGTCTCCATTTGCTGTAAAGAGTAGCGTCTTTGACCAGGGGTGGAAGCTCCACTTACCTGTGTCTAAGGATGAGATGTAGAATGAGTAGGAGTCAGGCTGTTCTGACGGAGTGTCAGCTTGCTTTCTTATAATGATCCTGTATCACCAGCCAGGATGACACTGCCCGCATGGGATGAGCCCACCCTCATTAATCATTATTCAAGAAAGTGCCCCACAGGCCTGTCCACAGGCCAGTCTGATGGGGCCTTTTCTCGGCTGACTTCCCAAAGGACCGTAGCCTGTGTTGAGTTATAAAAAACTAGCCAGCACAGTGGAGTCATTGGGGCTGGAAGGGGAAGTACACTAGAGTCAGTAGCTCAGACTGAGGGTGATTTGTTAAGTATAGCAACTCATAGTTCTCATTGTTTAAGCTGAACTGGGTCTTACTTTTTTAGGACAAAGTGTAACTTTTGCTGATTGTTCCGTGTGAACCAAGACCTATTCTATGGCATAGTTCAGCTGAGTACTCCAAACACAAAAGGCATTTTGAGTCATATTTTGTCCCATAAAAGGTGGTTTTAGCACCATGTGCCCCTTGCCTTTGACTGTAGCGTGCTCTCTTGCCTTTTGCTTTCAGGGAGGGCGTTCATGTCAATCAGGAGCTGCTGCAGATACCGCCTTGTGTTACAGAGCGGTTCATCGAGCTGCTGTGTCAGTTCAGTCCGGACCAAGTCATAGAGACGCTGCAAGTCCTCGAGTGCTACCGTCTGGAGGAAACCATTCAGGTAAGGCCTGCCGCAGGCACAAGACACATGCGACTTTCCCGGCAGCCTCCCCTTTCCGGGTGTGTGCAGGGGCCCAGGTGTGCAGTTCCTTGCAGAAGCTGGGAAGCACTAAGTGCTGGCACCCAAGGTGGAGTCGTCACTGCTATAGTCAGCTGCTTTTAAACAGCACTTGGCCCTCCCTGCAATGATTAAGGTTTATGTAGATTCTAACTAGCAAAGTCAGCCTGAGAGGGGAACTCGGCAAGCTCCTGTCTGCAGACAGTGACGGTTAAATAGTACTGGTACAGCCTGAAGTGCAGCAGATTGAATAACAATCCAGTTGCTTCAGCACACTCCTTGCCTTGGTTTCTTCTGCTTCTGAGTGAGTAAAAGAGACAGACATAGACCGTGTGTGTTTGTGTGTGCAGGTGTGCATTATGAGGCTAGTATACTTCCCTTTAAAATTTAGATATAACATTATGTCTTCTTTCCTTTGGCTGCTAATAAACAGTTACCTGTGCTTTCTGCATCTACTTTCTGCTGCCTCCATACTTTAAAATATTGAATTATGAAATATTTCATGAACTGAGAGATGTGCACAGTATCAACTCCATATGTACCCATCAAGTAAATTTCAGTTCCAACTTCTCCTTACTTATTTTACAGATAAGGCACTTTTCTCTGTTGTTTTTCTCTTTTGGGGGGCCTGTCACCCAGCTCCCAAATAAATCACATACAGAGGCTTATTCTTAATTATAAATGCCCTGCCTTAGCTTGGCTTATTTCTTGCCAGCTTTTCTTAACTTAATTAGCCTGTCTACCTTTTGTCTCTGGGTTTTTTCTCTTCTCTTACTTCTGTAAATCTTACTCTTACTCCATGGCTGGCTGTGTAGCTGTGTGGCTGGTCCCTAGAGTCCTCTTCCTTCTCTGGCTCTTCTTTTCTCTCTCTCTCTCAGATTTCTCCTTCTGTTTACCCTCTCTGCCAACCAGCCCTGCCTATTTATCTCTCCTGCCTTGCTATTGGCCGTTTAGCTCTTTATTAGACCATCAGGTGTTTTAGACAGGCACAGTAACACAGCTTCACAGAGTTAAGGAAATGCAACATAAAGGTAACATGCCTTAAAATAATAGTCTACAACATTTCCCCCTTTTTATCTAAATAAAAATAAAGGTTTTAACTTTTAGTATAACTACATACAACAAAAACAGTTATCAAGTAAGAATTAATTTACAATACTTAGTCCATTTACATTCAGCAGATTCAGAGAAAGCACTCCACCATCCATCCATCTTATTGACTCCAAAGTTTTATTCCTAAATTACTTTCTATCATATATAAGGAAAACTGCAGCTATAACTATCTGGTCTTCAGTTCCATCAAAGACCCTAGAAGGATATAAAATTATTTTAAGTAAACAAGAAGTGCATTGCAAACAACTTCCAAAAACTCTAGAAATGACAGAGATATCTGACTGCCTGGACTGTCACCCAGTGTTTCTCTGCAACATTGAGGCATCCATTTTCAGCCTACAGGCCGATAATATCTGGCAGACTTTTCAGTGAAGCAGGAATTTTGGACTAATCTACCTTGTTTTGGCAAAGTTCATCAGTCACTTTGCTCTGTGTCCTGAAGAGTGTCTGGCAGACTCTTCTGTGAAGCAGGAACACAAAAGGACCATCCCGCCTTTTTTGGCAAAGTTCAGCAGTCACTTTCCTGTGGGTCTTGCATGTCCTGTTTATACAACATACTGTCAAGCAATCCAGGCAAGAACAGTTTCTTTGCCCAGTGACTAACCTTGCCACATTAAAAGTAAACTTCATAAGGAGTTTCTTGGATGCCCGTCATCTCTGAAGTAAATTGGTGCAGCCAGGAGCAGATGTGTCTCATTGTCATGAAAAGCCCTAAGTTAACAAAACATTTTAAATGCCATATTCTGTAGGTCTCTGAAAGGTTTGAAGACCATCTATCTATCTGAAATATATCTCTATGTGATCTGGAAAGCAAACGTAATATATCTACAATTTTGATTGTTATAAATGACTAACCACTAACCTATGTTTCCTGATTATCCTATATAGTTGATAATAATAGCTTTCAAAAACTAAAACTTCACCCTACATTTCCAAAGAACTACATAGGCACAATATGTCAAACAAAAATAGAGACATACATACAATATGTTGTAACAAAAATAACCTTACATTTTTATCAATATACAAAAATTCTTTAAACAAGAGTAGAAACATATACAGTATAACAAAAATAACTTTAAATTTGTATCAATATTCTATATTCCTCTAATGATAACAAACATCCATAACCCACCAAAAAACCAGAAAACATCCACACTCCCCAAACTCTTGAGAATGTGGACATAGTTTTCTTCAAACTGCTTCTCACTGTCTGTGGACAAAGCATCTTTAGGGTCCTAGAGAGAAAATCTGAGATAATGGCCAAGTCCTGGGAAGACCAGCAGTAACCTTTGCTGATAGATATCACCTGTTAAGATTCAGGAGGTCTTGCCTGATCAAACCATATTAACCCTGAAGGATTCCACAACCTCTCATCTCCTCCCAGATTTCTCCTATTTATTCTCTCTGCCTGCCAACCCTGCCTATCCTTTCTCCTGCCTCAATATTGGCCATTCAGCTCTTTATTAGACCATCAGGTGTATTAGGCAAAGTAACACAACTTCACAGAGTTAAACAAATGCAACATAAACAAAAGTAACATCGCTTAAAATAGTATTCTACAACATTTCTCCTCCCTCCTCTGAGGTCAACATCAACCAAATGCTTGGTGTGGTATTTAACCTTCAACTCAGGGTTAATGCTTATAAAATGGATGATAGCTTTACATGCTTTAAAATTTGTAGGTGTCCTGGGATACACATGGCCTATGCACCTCAGGTTGGCCATGCCTGCTACAGTAGCTAAGTGTTGGTATTTCCAGGATTCCTAAGAGTTTCTGTTCTCATCAGTATTTTTGATGCGTGTCATTTCCCCACAGCCTTGATGAGTCCTAATTTCTTAACCAATCGAGAAACATTTCCACTTAATATATTAGTATGTTTCATCATGACAGTATGATGGTGTCACTGGTGGGTACTCACCTCGGTTCCATTTTCCTGTTGGCTTTTACCCTTCTCACTCACTCTGGACGTTAGGTCTGGTTTCTCCATCCCTTGTTCTTCGCTGACTGGATTCGAAGTGCTCCTTCCTTCTGTCTGGTGCATCTTCAACATGGCTTCTGTTTTGATTTATCAAGTGCTTCTTCCTTCTGTCTGGTGCATCTTCAACATGGCTTCTGTTTTGATTTATCACTGCTCTCAGGGTTAGGCTTGGGCATTCCTGTTTTAATGACACAAAAGGGTGTCCTTCTAAATTCTGTAATTTAACATCTTATACTTTAGCTTTAATCCATCTATAGGCTGATCAAGAAAAAAATGTTAGTCTTTTTCCTTACATGATGCTACATGGCCCATATTTATGACATTTTTGTATTTCCTCACTGATTTAAAAAAATTATCGTTATTATCATTGTATATGTATATCATTGGATGGATAGATAGATAGAGATACACACACACCGCATATATATACGTGTGTGTGTATGTGTGTGTGTGTGTGTGCGCGCGCGCGCACGTGTGTGTGTGTATGTGTGTGTGTGTGTGTGTGTGTGTGTGTGTGTACACACACTGATGTGCCACAGTGCACATGTAGAAGCCGG
>CABHPH010156264.1:0-22520 GCA_902168325.1 Peromyscus nudipes
GTTCTTAAACATGATTAATCTTTAGTGTGGCTTTATCAGAGCTTTTAAATGTATAGGCTAAAAATCATCTTTTGTGATGCAACTACATGAATTTTCGACCAATCTATATATCCAGGCAGCCACTAGTGTAATCAATATGTAGAGCAAAGTAATCACCCCCCCCCCCCGAGTTCCCCTTGTACCTTTGTAGCCAACCCCTGTCCTCACTGGTTCCCTTGGTACCCTGACAGACACTGTCCCTGTAGGTGTGACTTTTCCAAAGTATTATACCCTGGCATATCATTGAGTATTGTCTTTACAATGAGCATGTGTTTGAACAGCTATTAGAGTGCAGGCTGAGTTGCTTCTCATTTTGAGGGTTTCTAGCACTTGTAGTCTGATTTGAGCTGTATCATTGTGTGGATCCTAATCCTTCCAGCAGTGCATGGAGGCGACTCTACAATCCCCATGAAGCTGACACTGTGTCCTGCTCTTCCTTTAAGGAAGACAGCTGAGCAGAGGTCCTGGTGAATGACTCTCCATAGCTAAAGCTTTCCCACCCTCCGCCTCACCCACTGCCCTTTTCAGACTCTTATCTCTTATCCCAATAATGTGGATGATGCAGGAAAAATAACCACTCAGGGAGGCAGAGTGTTTTCCCTGAGGAAGCCTCCTTCACCTTCCCTACTTCCCTGACCTTCCCTTTCTTTGAGAAGCAACATGCACGTGATAGAAAAAGACCTGATTCCGGCCTAGGAGACAGTTCAGTGGGTAAAGGTACTTGCTGCCAAGCCTGATGACCAAGCCTGATGAGCTCTGGGACCCATGTGGTGGAAGGAAAGAAAAGACTCTAGAGAGTTATCCTGTGACCTCCATGCCATGGTCCTGCAACACACACACACACACACACACACACATAATAAAAATTAAAACAGGGTCAGGTATGGTGGCACACACCTTTAATCCCAGTAGTGTAACAGTCAAGAGGCAGAGGCAGGCAGATCTCTGTGAGTTTGAGGCCAGTCTGGTCTACATATAGAGTTCCAGGACAGCTAGAGCTGCATAGTGAGACTCTGTCTCTAGATAAAACAAATAAAATTTAAAAATATTACCTGATTTATAGGATAACAAAATATTCTGATGCTTCCAGAAACTATGGAATGATCGAACCCTTCCAAAATGAGGGGGGGGAGAGCAGTCTTTCCATGGTCGTGGGGTGGGCTGTAACCCCTGCTCTAAGAATGAGGGGACCCAGAGCTCACTCTAAGCTCAAGAGCAGCAAATATTGTATTTTCTTCCTTATTTCCGTGTACAGAATGTCCCGCTCAGAAACAATCCCATGGCACAGCCTCTATGTCTTATTCCCCACCTGTAGAATCAGCAGAGCCTCCCTTTCCCTGCCAACCCCACTATTAATGCCACCCACAGCAAGACTAGTCCTTTATCTTCACAGAAGTGAAAACTGAACTGAGAACCAAGCTTTTCCCCCAAAGCCCAGGTCCTCAACGATCTCCTGGAAGCCCTACAGTGTCAGAGCACACAGGGGAGCAGGTGGTCAGACACCCCAAGAGCCATGCCCACTGATGTGCTGTGTGTGTTGCCAGTGTGTGAAAGCAGTGCGTAATGTTGTACTCAAAATAAAATAATTTTTGCATAACTCCAGTCCATGTCTTAGGCTTCTCCTCGAGCGCTGTGTGGTGGCTGCAGCGCTTCTGTCAGATCTGCTACCAATGATCCAGAAATCCACTCCGTGTTTTCCACCCTCCCTTCACCTGCCTTTCAGTAGCTCAGAGTTTGATCTCACCAGTGGTGGGAGCAGCAAGCAGGAAATTCCAGCATCTGGCGACAAAGGACTGTATTAGGGGCGGCTGAAGCGTGACCGGCCAGTGGGAAATCCACCTGCATCACAAGGCAAGGGCACACCTGAGCAAGCTGAAAGGAAGAGGCAAGTATGGTCAACTGGTGGGCTCCTACTTGGAGACTTTGAGTCACTATCTCCATGTAATAAATAGTGCTCTCCTAAAGTCCAAGCTGAGAGGACATCAGTGTGACAGGGATAGTGTGGCTGGGTTTCAACCTCTCTGCAAAGCAATGCTTTTGGTTAAGAGATGTCTCGCTGTAGCTCGGGGGGTCTCAACAAGGTCTGTGTTCTTTGGGGAGCAGAAATGCCACAAGACAGTGTCACTTAGAGTGTCTAGGTTTGCATTAGCAGCGTTAGCAGCACCAATAGTTCTACCCCCAAGGAAAACGTGGTGGAGTACTGCTTCCTTCATTGCCCAGGGTGTGTGTGTGTGCGCGCGTGTGTGTGTGCGTGTGTGTGCGTGTGTGTGCGTGTGTGTGTGTGTGTGTGTGTGTGTGTGTGTGTGTATACACACGCAAGAGAGTGAGCAGGTGGAAGCTGAGAGCCACACAGTGTGAATTGCTCGATGCCTTGGGATTTTGTTCATATTTGTTTAAAGCAAAGGGCTTTCTTTCTAATTTAGAACAAAGTAGTTTGTTGTTGTAATAAGGATGCTAATAATAATAATATCAAGTTCTCTCTATAAGCTTAGAAACACACCTATACACAGCAAACTGTAAAGTACCACCAAAAGGGAGCATGCTTTTACATCCCTGCAAAATACATATCCCCTAAATAAAACTATAGAATTAATATCTTGAAGAAATATAAAGCATGTAGCGTCCTACAGTTGTTATCTTAGTTTAATTGGTTCTGTTTATTTTGCCTATTTCTAAGGGAGTAAGCATGGCATCAGATGGTCTGCTTGGCTTTTGCCCCCCTTTCAAAACTTAGCCTAGTGTTTGGTTATTCCTGAAGATGCGTGATTCTTCACCCTCACATTGGCAGAGAACTCTCGAGACTGGTTTCTCTCCTAGTGGTGGCAGAATCCCGATGACAGTTGGTAGAACATTGAATGGATTCCCTGAATTGATTTCAGCATTTTCTTTGCATAATACCTCATCCTCATCATTAGCACTTTAGAAGTTCACAGCCTTCTGTATCGGTGTGGCTTATCCCCCCTGTGCTCTATGATTTACATTATTGAAATCTGAAAGGAAGCTCTTCTTTTGAGTAAGAATTAGGAAACCTAGAACTCCTTCAGTTATCTACATGGAGGAAATCTCCACCTGACAGGTGGTACGACAGGCTGAGCTTGCCTTGTGGGAACAAGAGGGCCTGAAGTGTGATGAGCGCTTCTGCACACAAGCTTTGCTCTTTGCAGAACCAGAGAGAAATAAAATCCATCATAAGGGGGAAGCCAGTGCTCCTCTGGAGCCGTCAAGTTCATGTCAAAAATGGGCACTCTACATACATGGTCATTTCTTCTGAATTAGCCAGGCTAGGCTGAGTTTTGACCCACAGCTTCTGCTGACACATCCCCACGCTCCTACCCAGAAGAAATCATCAGGTGGATGGATGATCAGGGCAGGGAGGAACACCGAGAGAACTTGGGGAAAGCTGCCTATTCCTCTGCTCTTTCTGTTCCAACCTGGTAGTGTCCCCATCCAGATAACACCTACTCAACGAAATAAATGTTCAAGTGGCAAGTTCATCACCTTTACCCTCTCAGGTGGGGGTGCTTTCTTTAAAAGTCAATATCTGAAGTGTGTGGCCAAGCCTCAGCCCCTAACAGTCTATTTAAAAGTCTTCCATGTATAGCTGCTGGCTATTATTTAAATCCCACAGCTACTGAAAATCAGTAAGGGAACTAATAATAGCAACCATTTCTCAAAATCGACTGTTTCCCATTGACTTTCCTAAAGGCTCTGGCACTATTGTCCCCATGAAGTCTCACTACGTTTTAAGATCTAATGTTGCCCACATCCTATAAATCAGGAAACTAAGTCACAGCACCTTCTAGGTGGAGAGGGGCGAATCTGATTCCTAGGACACAGTCTCTTTATAATGTCCTGGCCTTTACATTCCCAAGACTTCCAGATTCAAGATAATTTGACATAAAACGTGTGGCCTTGATGTTGTCTCACTGGTGAAAGGGTGCGCCGCAGCCTAGGCGTGCACTGTAAGATGCATGGGATAGGAGAAAGCTCTCTGTACTGCCAGTGACTACCCTTGTCTCCAGCTGTGCTCTGCGTGCACAGAAGAGATTGCCTTTCTGTAGCAACAGGGTACCCACTTCCCTTTTGTCCTCTACTTGGTACAGTTGGGCTCCTCACTGTCTCACCTGAGACTGAGCTGCAATCTCTTCTGTTCTGGGAGCTTTGAAGTGATGCCCCATGGAACTCAGGATTGTCGGAATAACTGAGCCAATGCATGTGAAAGGGAACAGTGCTTTGCATTTTAGTTTCTTCTCCTTGGCTGGGGAATGAAGCAATGGGAAAAACACTTGCTTCATAATCATGAGGACCTCGGTAAGGACCTCCAGAACCTCACATGGAAGCACATGTCTATAATCTAAGAGTCAGAGACAGAAGCATCTGCAGAAGCTTGCAGACCAGGTAATCTAGCGTCCATAGAAGCAAACGAGAGACCCTGTCTCAAGGAAGGTGGAAGTCAAGGACCGGTACCTGAGATGGTCCTCTGACCTCCTCCACACGTAGGAAAGCATGTACACATACCGTACATACGCTTACACACACAAAGACAGAACGAATTTTCTTCCTGTTGGGATCCACCAAACCCCAGGCTATGAACATAGAAAGACACCGACCTCCACGGAGAGGCTTTTCCAATGGCCCTTACACTGCCCTGGTGCAGGTTCATCATGTCTTCACCTCTGACCTCCCACAAGATTTCCAACAGAACAATGCAAGTATGAAAAGTTTATCCTTAATTAAAACCCTTGGGCTCTTTTGAAAGTTCTGAAAACTGGCCTCCTATTTCTTTCTGGATACTCCAAAGGATTAATTTGAGAGTGACCAGCTAGCCAGAGGCCAGTGCATCTCAGATTTCCTTTAATTCCTTAATATTTAGCTGGTCACAGAGGGTTACCTGAGGGGCTGAGATGAAATGATTTCTTGAGACTTGAGCCCACTCACTCAAGACCAGCCTAGACATCACAAAGAAAAGCTGTCTTCAAAAAAAAAACTATACCAGTCAGTATTTTTCCTAACTAATTCTAATGTACACTAAATACTCTTTCTTCTAAATTCTTGCTAAGGAGCCACTATGTAAGCTTGGAATATTTTCTATGCAGTCCTTATAGCCATCCATTTTTCACTCTAAATCTTTACAACCACATACAAGTAATTCAATGATAGCATTCCTTATTCCAAATAATCAGAGTCAAAATGCACTTTTAAAGTGTGTGTATGTGTGTGCATGCATGCAGGTGCCCAGGGAGGCCATAAGAGGGCTTTAAATCACTTGGAGCTGGAATTACAAGGGTTGGTGAGCTTCCCAGTGTAGGTGCTGGGATTAGAACTTGGGTCGTTGGATAAAGCAGTAAGTGCTCTACACCACTGAGCCCTCATCTCCAGGCCGTTAAAATGCATTTCAATTCTCTACTTCAGTTTTCATCTTTCACCCATTTGGAAGGGCAGTCATTGGACAAGAACTGAATGAAAGCTCCTTCCAAGCCATGAGAGACACAAACGCTGTGGAAAGTATTGTATAATGCTTTCTATAAGGGGAGATTTCAGATACTTTAGGCATTTTTAGAAACAAAAACTATTTCAATTAAAGTGATCATCTGTGCCTCTCCAGGGAAATCTGTTCAGAGGACACTGGCCTAAGTTTCTTTACAAGGAAAAAAAAAAAAAGCCTTGAAATGAAGCAAGTGCAAAGGAGAAGGTGGAGGCAAGAGAGGAACCAGGCTCTGCCTTGCGTCCTGTGAAATTTCCACAAAATGTATGTCTCTGCTGAGACACAGAGCTGACCGAGTCATCCCTACTCAGGAACCTGCAGGGACTGATTCTGGCTGGGCTGTCCAGTGCCATCCCTGAAGGTCTGACTCTGTAGCATGACCATCGGCCATTGGGTATCAGTTTCCCAAGCGTCTTCTCACCCAGATCTCTACCTAATGCTGTACCTGATAGCTACGTGGAGTTCCCCATGTCCTACCACACTATGACCTGTTTGTCCACCTCTGCCCACTGTGCCTGGACCAGCAGCTTCCAACTCTGCATGACCTGTGCACTCCCTGCTGGTGTCATGACATGACACTCCTGTGGCTCTGGTTCGGTTCCATTTCCGTCTGTGTATTTCACACATGTTCCAATGCCAAGTTCCTTATCCTCTGTGCAGGGATTGGACCATATTTATTTCTATCTTTTCCCTGTCCCACCCTTTCTTCTATTTCTTCCATTCCAAGTATTTCCTACTACATAGTAGTTGATCTATGAGTCACTAATCCCTTAACATAATTACAAGACTCTCGTCCCCTGGATTTAGCTAAATCCCACCTCGGAATGCTAAAGGCATTTGTGGATGAAATGAGTAGGTAATCTAAGGGAAGTTTCACAAATCTGCAGAGTGCTGAAAATAGAGATGATGAAATACCATCTCTCAAAAATACCTTCTTATGGAGCTGGAGAGATGGCTCAACAGTTAAGAGCACTTGATCTAGCAGAGGACCTAGGTTCAGTTCCCAGCACCCATGCGGCGGTTTACAAACCATCTAAACTCCAGTTCCAGAGAATGCAGTGCCCTCTTCTGGCCTCCATGGGCACTAGGCATGCATGTGGTACACAGAATTGCATGCAGGCAAAACACATGTACATATAAAGTAATATTTTTATTTTAAAACAATATTTTTAAATAGTACTCAGAAAGTATAAACTGGTAAGATTCTGGATTATATTACTAAGTAGGGAATGAGGGCTTTGGGAAGAATCATGTGATTTGTACATCCCAAGATAGAATTCCTCAGAATCAAGTCATCCCAAGTGAACTATATTTCTTAGGCATAGATTCCAAGATTAGGGAGAAGAGATACCTTGCACCTATATTTGTGACTCTACACTACATCTAATCAGTCTGGAGTTGTAGCTTAGGTTCTAGAAGCAGCTCGAAATGGGCTGCAGACAATTTATGGCCAATTGATCAGAATCTAATTACATCCTGAGCAATGCCTAAAGGGACGGTGGAATCACAAGACAAACATCACACACCCTAGCCGAATGGGCTGGACATCCTGCCTCTTGATTTCAGCAGTGCATCAGAAACACCTCGCCTCCATATGTGTTCTCCACTCATTCAACAATTGTTTTTTAATGTGCTGTGTGTTCTAATCATTGTATTGGCTCTTAACTAATGTGAAGCAAATTCTAAGTTAGTTGATAGTAAGAACAAAAGTCAAATTTTGCTTGAAATTCTCTTTGGCAGAGCAGGAAGTCAATTGATTATTACTGAGTCTCATGCAGTCTCTAGGGGTCCATTGCCGCTCCCCTCCCTTATCCCTCTGGTCTGCTCCAAGAACCCTCCCCTGGCCAGCTGTCTGTAACAGCCTGCCAGGTGCTTTCTCTTCTCTCACGTTGCTTTATTTTTCTTTATTGTGCTTTTCCATCTGCAGAGATCTTATTCATGGTGATTTCACAGGGTGACCTATTGCCTGCCTCATCCCTGGAATGTAGTGTGAATAACCCAATAAGGCAACGCATTTCACAGTGCTGGGCCCTTTATCCCTTGCTGTCCAATATGTTTATGAGTGACAACTGATGACCTTCCTACTAATCCAATTTCCAGATGATGGAGAATCAGGAAGAACAAGGGACATGGTAAATAAGGGGATCCAGCTGTGCCCTTACAGCATGTGTGAAAGTACTCTGATAGTTTGGAAATTAGAAGTAAATGTGAGCTGTCACCATTATTTTAAGTGGCTGTACATCTGAGCCAAATCAACTGAATATATGAGCTTGTACATTTAGGCTCAAAAATCCATTATATAAGTGGAAGAAGAAGGCCTGAGCACTGTTCACACAGGGTCAGAGTCAGAAGTCAGCAACCCTGGGACTGCCAGGTTGAACAAAAAGTCCTGAGCTGACAATGGGTATCCTTGGGACATTATCAGTTAGAGGTACCACACTGTGAGGAGAGTTGGACACTGCCAACCCAGAAGGAAAACAGGGGAGGGCAATCCTAGAGAACAGACACTGGGGAGCACCCTGAAGGCAAGGGACCTCAGGAAACGTGGTTAAAGGAGGGTTGCTTTTGACCATCTGTAAATGTGTCTGTGGTGGGGAGCTTGTGTGCTTGTTGGGACTGAAGAGGTGGGGTCAATTAGCACTGGTGGATCTTGGGATGAAGCAGATTTTAATAAGGATGTTGTGGATAAGGAGATGATTGGAGCCTAGAGTTAGGACTCAGTAATCCAGAGCATTTGGGCAAGCCTCAGTCTCACAGTTAGTTACTAAAAAGATTTAAAGACAGATTGGATGGCCATGGGGCCTGAGATATAAGCCATAAGGGGCACCTTGGCTGTGGGAAGACTGAAGCAACCCATCTCTGCATCCAACTCTAACAATACCGGTCTGCTTTTAAGATCAATGTTTTCATTCCATTCCAATTGATCTTCTCTCTCCTCTGACAGCTGATTGAAATAGGCCTTAGCCTACTTAGCATCCCCTGTATGAAGTGTGCTGGGCCTTTGGGTCTCTGGCTACTGTTCAGAGTAATTCCCCTCCCCCAGCCTCTCTGAAATATTTCACCTTTCTCTGTCAGCCTGCCCCTGACTAACCAGAATGTGACAACTTTGGCCTCTAAAAGCTCTGGAGTCTGTTACTGCTCTGACTTGTGACGACAGCTGGGCATTCCTTGGCCTTTATACAACGAGGCTCACAAACCCAATAGGACTTGAACAGGCCCTGAATTCTGAGTGTCCACTGACCACATCCAACTTCAAAATCTTAAAGAGCAACTCAACACAGCAGCTTTGGTGTTTGAGATGCCTTCATTCTCATTTCTACAAATCAGAATTTTAACTTTTTCAGAATACATGGAAGCTATTTTTCCTTTTTCTGTGTAAAATGATTAAAAATACAAAAAGTTTGAGGTTACTTATAGCCCATAAGATTTGCAATTGAGATACACGTTTATAATGAAAGCCTGGCTCCCGGGGAATGATTCTCCACTTTCTTTTTTCTTATTCCTACTATATTTTTTATTATTTCAAACAATTTCTAAACTTAAATAGATGTTGATCATATTCTTCCCCTCCCCCAAACTCTTCCTCTCCTCTCCCCACTCCTACCCTACTCAACTTTAAGTTCTTTCTCAAAAATCAACCCAAAAACCCAATACAACAACAAACCCCCCAAAACCAAGCAAACAAAATAAAACAACACCAAAACTGGAAAAAAAAAAAAAGGCACCAAATTATAACCAAATAAAAGGACACACAAAACTGTGGAGTCCAATAGATGTTGGCCAACTATTCCTGAACAAGAGGCCTATCCTGAAGTCACTCCATTGGAGAAAACTGATTGTCCCTCTCCTGGAAGGGACTGTGTAAGTGACAGTTCAGTTAAATCCAATCACCCTACAGGTTCCAGGTTTTGCAGAAGCAGAGTGAGCCGGAAGCGCTCCACCTAGTTTCTCTCCCAAATACAACAAAGAGAAAAATTAGTCACCAGAGGCACAGTGGTAGAAAACTGTCACCATGGGGCACTCAAGAGAAAGAAGATGAGAATGTGGCCCCAGGCAGCCTCGCCCAGTTCACCTGCAAGGTGATGTATTTGTGACTGTTTTAGCCACTGTGACCAAATGCCTGACCGAGAGCAGCTGAAGAGGAAAGGGTTCATTTTGACCCCTGGATTAAAAGGTAAAGCCCATCTTGTCAAAGTACATGGCAGCAGGCACATGCAACTGTGACTTCCCTCATCAGAGACCAGAAAGTCCAAGAAAGGGGATGCTGGTACCCCTCTTCTATTTTGACTCAGTCTGCAACACAGCCTATGAGATGATGCCACCCACATTCAGGGTAGGTCTCCCCTTCTCATTTAAAGCTTTCTGGAAATTCTCCAGACCTACCCAGGAGTATGTCTCCTAGGTGATTCCAAACCCAGCCAAGTTGACAATGGAGGTTACCTATCACAAGTGGGTAGCTGTACAAATAAAATCCCCCAGGGCAAGGAGTTTTCTACGTGTGCTTCCCTTTCTGCTACCTAGAGAGATGGTCTACCTGAAATGAGAGAAATTGTTGTACCTCATTTCTCAAGTGGCCAGTTATTTCAGGTTTTGGGTTATCAATGAAATAAACTAGGACTTCCCAAATCAAAATTGTGTCACATGGGTTATTGCAATGAATATAGAATTACATAACCATGTAGCATCATAAAATAGTGCTCCTTGGACATGGCAACTCAGAGGAGAAATAAGAGAAGCTCAGACACAGTCCCCGTGGAGCTGGAGGGAGGAAGTGGGAAGTAGACCCTGAAGCAAATGAGGCTGTTTGTTAATGGTGAGTGACAGTGGCCAAGATCTCCAGCAGGATCGCTGTGGAGAAAGCCAGGCATACGGAGGTTGTATTAAGCCTTGCTTTGTGGCTCTGAGCTCCTTGCTGCAAATACCCTGCAGTTTTGATCATTTCAGGCTTCACCTTTTCTTTTTCCTGTTACCTAGAATGTCTGTGATGTAATTACTTCAGAGAAAAGAAAAACAAAACAGACAAAACAACCCACAGTTTCCTTGTAGAATTGAGGGATTATATATGGATTTATTTTTCAGCTAATATCCACTCCCACTTCCCTGGCAAGAATTTGACTCATAAGGGGCAGATCGTCCCCTGGCAAAGAGGTCAGACTGAAAAAAGCTCTAAGCCCTTTTTATAATGGGGGAAAAATCAATCTCTTGGAGTTGACTCTCTGGTGGGAGGAAAAAGAATAACCAATAATGAATAAATACATAAATGATTTAAACTACTGATAAATGCTATGAAGATAATTAAACCAATAGGATGTTAGAGATCCTGAGGTCCCTAGAGAGGACTTGAAGCAGCCAGATGTAAGGACCAGGCAGTCCTGTTAATAGGGACAGCAGGAGCAAAGACCCTGAGGACCGATAAGGCCGTTGGTTTCTTGAACAGAAGAAATCAAGTGCAGCTGTATGTGGTAAGGGAGGCGGGGAAAGGAAGAGGCAGAAGCCAGGGAGGAGGCAGCAGGAAGTTGCTTAGATACTTCATGGGACATGCTAGCACAAGTAGTCTAAAATTTAGGATGAGTCCAGTGGGAAGTTAGTGGAGGGTTTTAAAATATCATTTGGACTCTGTGTAACCAAATAGTAGGGAGACTATGAGTAGAGGCAGGAAGCCAGAGAAGAAGGTGTTATGAGAGTCCAGTGGGGAAAGAGAGTGGCTTGAGGCTAAAGGACAAAAATATAGATTGAAGATTCATTGTGGATATACTAGAGATGGCAATTACAAGAAGCACAGATTCTCCATCTCTATGTTGAAACTGAGCCTAAAGAGATGGAGGAACTTACAGCCAGGTGTGACAGTGCTGACCTGCAACCCCAATACTTGCAAGGTGGAGGCATCCTCCTTTCAAGGTCATCCTCAGCTCCACAGCAAGTTGAAGGCCAAACAGGCTACGTAAGACCTGGTCTCAAACTCTTTCCCTCAAAAAAGTAAAACGAGAGATTAAGGAATATGGGTCTGTAGCTACAAAGCTGTCCACTGCAGGGCTGGGACTTCAGCCCCATAATATAATTCCAGGCTGGCACTTCTCATTCTTACATAACAGTGGGAGATTTGCATAAAAAGAGATTAATGACTTTTAGGTCTACTGGTATGTATCTTCCTAATTCTTTTTGTTGCTGTTGTTTGTTGTCGTTGTTTTTTGTTTTTTGAGACAGGGTTTCTCTGTATAGCTTTGCGCCTTTCCTGGAACTCACTCTGTAGCCCAGGCTGGCCTTGAACTCACAGAGATCTGCCTGCCTCTGCCTCCCAAGTGCTGGGATTAAAGGCGTGCACCATCACCACCCAGCTATCTTTTTAATTCTTGAGATTGTGTGTCATAGTTACCTGTGATGTCCGTTCAGCTGATCAGTCAGTTTGTGGTTCCCTGCAAACATCCTTGTGTTTGATCAGGTCAATAAGCTGTCTCTGACACTAGGAGCTTGAAACCACAAAGTGCACTTCAGCATATTCCTTTCAAAGGTTGCCTTCTCTTCCGAACCAATACTTCCTACTCATAGTATGAATTATTAGAAGGGTAACAGGCAGCAGAAGAAGTCTGTCTCTAGCAAGGGTTGTCTTTGCAATAATATGCTCCTGGGTCTAATTTAATTGGAGTTTATTCACAAGCTGTTCTCCATGAATGCTGAGAACTCAGATCTGCTCTCCAGCTGACTCAAGTGACTCAGAAAAGTCTTCTCACCTCTGTCGTAGCTGCTTTTATTGTCACTGTGAACGATGCCTGACAGAAACCTTATTTGACTCGTGGTTTCAGAGATTTTGGTCCTGTCACAGTGTCCTAACAGGGACAGACAGGTGGGTGGTGGAGCAGCTCACATCATGGCAGACAGGAAGCTCCAAGAAGGGGATATAGAAAGTAGCCAGGGCAGGATATAGCCCCCAAGACATGACCCCAGTGGCCTACTTCTTCCATCTACTTCCCACCTCCTGCCTTCAACTAGCATCCAGTAATGTTATTTATGTCTTCATCAAGGCATTAGGTCAAAGCCCTCATGATCTAATCATCTCTAGGAAAACATCAAACATACCCCAGAGGTGTGCTTCAGGAATCCACTAGGTGTTTTTTCTTAATCCAAGTAAGCTGATAATCAACATCTACCATCACACCTCTGAAACTCTGATGTGCCCAGCCTTGTTGTTTGTTGGTTTGTTGTGCTGTTTTGCCCTTTTTAATGGTGTTTCACTATGTAGCCCTGGCTGGCCAGAAACTTACTATGTGGATCTTAATGACACTCATCAACATGGGTGGATTGCTCTCTGTGGGTTCAGTTGGCCAGTGAAGGCCTCTTTGAGGACCTGACACATAAGCAGGAGGCCAGAAAGATGTCAAACACACAGGCACATGGTTTCTGGGGAAACACATCTCAGGTGTAGGGAACAAGAAGGACTACCCCTAAGGAGAGAAGATGCTGGTGTGCTTAGAACCCATTAGTGGATAAGAGAGAGAAGTCCAAACCCACAGAGGCTAATCCAAGATAGAACATATTTCCTTCTCATGTAGTAATCTGGATGGAAAGCTCCAGACTGAATAAGAGAGCAGCAGGATTGCTATTATGTGACCTGTATCTACCTCATAGCCCAAGAAGGTGTCTCTACTCCTGCCATCACATGCCTTTTCCAGCCATTCAGAGAGAAAGGGGTGAAAAGAGCACGTTCTTCTTTCTTTTCACTAAGCCATGCATACTGTCTTCACCCCCAGCCTGTCAGACAGAACTTAGTTCATGACAATGCTGAGTTGTACAAGAGATGGAGAGGAGATCATGGGTCCAGTTAAAAATTGCCAGGAGGAGGGGACAGAGCAATGGTGCAATGATTAAAAGCACTAGCTCTTACAGAGGACCCAGGTTCAGTCCCCAGCACTTACATGGCAACTTACAATCATCCGTAACTCCAGTTCCAGGGGATGCAATGCCTTCTTCTGACCTCCACAGCACCAGGCATGGATGTTGTACACATACATATATACAGGTAAAACATCCATACACATTGAATAAATAAACCTTAAAAACTATTCCAAATAACTGTCAGTGAGAAGGATGGATATTAGGGGATAGATAACATGCCTGCCCTTGTTAGTATGTATAAGGGGCAGCAAGCAGGTTAGCCACAGGAGAAGGAAGAAGGATAATTGGAGATCAAGTCAGGTAAGCATGTGGGAAGCAGCTAATTGGGGGTCATATAAAGCATGGAAAGGAATTTGAAAAATGTTTAAAGTTTACTTCAAGAGTGATCAGGTGCCACTGAGGGCTCTGGGCAGCATGTCTGGTGGGGTTTTTTAAAGAGCACTCTGTTGCTGTGAGAATGGGTGAGAGGGAACAAACTAGGGGGAGATGGTTTGTTCTTGACAACCTAGATAGGCAAGGAACAGTTAGAGGCAGTGCCACCGTATGGTCACTACAGCTTTGTTCAATGATTTCAAGAGACAGTAAGTGGAGCATCAATGTTGGTGCCTCTCCAAAACACAGACATGCTCTGCATGGATAACCAACATATGGATGAAAGATCACATCCATAGAAAACAGACTTGAACTGCGCAGTGTGTGCATGCATCCAAGTCAGACCTGCTTTTACTCATGGAGACCCTGAGCTTCTTAGAGATCTAGAAAACAGGTAGAAGCATCTGGAACATTAGGAAAGGGGGGCAGTAAGCTCATATGATTGAGCCCCATTGCGCTTCAGGGACAGAAGCTCCTGGCCCTTGAGGAGAGGGATAATAGGTTCCTTGCCAGAGCTCAGCCGTGTGCAGTTGGCTCTCGCCCTCACAGCCTCAGAGAGCGCACCCTTCTTCCTATACTTTGTCCTACGACACACAAGGCCAGTCAGTGCTGTGGGCTTGTTGCCAGCACCTCCCTTGGCACAAGGTCCTTTCTTTACTTTTCTCCATTGCCTCTTGCTCTGCGTTACAGGGCATCTAATAAGTTCCCCGATCTTCTGAGCAGACACTGTTCTGATTCCAAGAACAGAGCAGGGTGATTTCACTGGGCTACAACTCACTTACTGATGAGTTTTCACTTCACAAAGATGTGAGCTGTGGAAGTGCTGATAAAGAGGCTTGGGAAAGCCCTGGAGCCAGGTCCCTGGTGCCCTACTGTGAGGCTACAGGTTCTACAGAGCAGCCCTCCAGCGGTTGTTTGGGGCCATTTTCATATACTTCAGGTAATGGGTGAACAATAAGCATGGTCTCTGAAGCGGTCCTGCCAGAGAACACTGTGGGCAGGAAATGGGAATTAATGAAATGAGAGAAAGGGAGCCACTGGGTATCTTAGCTAGGGTTTCTATTGCTGTGAAGAGACACCATGACCACGGCAACTCTTGTAAAGGAAACCGTTTAACTGGGGCTGGCTTATAGTTCAGAGATTTAGTTCAGTATCATCATGGCAGAAAGCAAGACAGCATGCAGGCAGGCATGGTGCTGGAGAAGGAGCTGAGAGTTCTTACATCTGGACTCACAGGCAACAGGAAGGAATCTGTCACACTGAGTGTAGCTTGAGCAAAGAGTCCTCAAAGCCTGCCGCCACAGTGATACACTTCCTCCAATAAGGCCACATACTTATTCCAACAAAGCCATGCCTCCTAATAGTGCCAGTCCCTATGAGTTTATGGGGGCCAATTACATTTGAACTACCACACCGGGGAGCTTGTGAGATACAAAAGGTTGTATTCTACATAGGCATAGGTTCTAATTTGGTTGGGCAGAAATATGAATTCAAACTCCACCCCTACACCCAAGCCCAGAAATTGAGTATGCATACTCTCTGTGCCTCTAAAATATTTCCTTTCGTCTCTAAAGAGGTCTTTAAGAAACAGAAACCAGCCTTACTGTGGCAGCAACTCTCTGATCTGATTAGATTTTAAGCATGATGCCAGGCTTAAAATCTAAAAACTTCCTTATCTGATTATGAGATTTTAAAAATCTTATAAGCATTTGCACTAGGGTGAAGGTTCAGCTGCCTTCATTGTCACACACATGCTCTAACATACCCCATAAATACCAGGAAACAAACAAAAAGTAAACCTGTACAAACTTCTTATTTAAATGTCCTATATTTTGATTACGAGAGCTACTATACCACTGTAGGTGTCTGTCAGTGATCATCAAGATGGACATATAAATTGGGATGCTATGAATACAAATTATTTCTCAGCAAAAATTTCAAAAGTATACCCAAACCCCATGTTTATACATTTAATATTTTGCACTTGTTAGCATCCATGATTTTTGCCGGGCTACAGTCAGAATCAGAAGCGCCTTATTCTCACTTCAGGAGCCCTGGCTCCAGGCTCCCATGCAGATGTCAGAGCCCCATACCAACACCAAGGCAGGAATGCCATTACTGACCAAACAGAACACAGACCTTCAACCCCAACTGTACAAAGGAGGCTCTGCCTGAAGGAAACTCGGAAATCATTTCTCGCTGTGTGCTCACTGGTGGAAAGGCGGACGGTTACCAGATGTTCCTATTATCAGCCTTAGGGTAACTCATGACAGTTCCTGGTTTGGAGACTGCAAATAAGGTAAGCCCGCCTTCCTTGTCCATCAGTCACCAACTCTTCGCTGAGGGCAGCTTTTGCCCAGGCCCTCTTAGCATTGACATCTATGAGAGATTTCATGGCAGGATCACTTCTTTGGATTTCTTTTCCAAGTCTCCTAAGTGTTAACTGTTTGCCAAGTTCACTTGATGTCTGTGGTTCAATACAATCCCATGCTAGTATTCTTGTTTTTCTGGAAAAGGGGAGTGTTGCTAGTCATGTCTCCATTTGCTTCTAGTTAGGCATGGACGCTAAACCTAAAAAGATACAGTCTGAAAGGGGCCAGAACATGGTTCTCATAGGTGGCTCTAGCAGAAAATAGCCTGGCTCAGAATTTATGAATTTCTTTGGCACCCCCTTGAGTCTGGAATCAATACTAATGCATCTGAAATCATTTCATTTTTTTCCTCCAGGAAAATTGTGCATTCCTTAACAAAAAGAAGTGCTAAAATGCTCAGTTAGGGCCACAGAATCCAGTATGGGACTCACACCATCATCACACATGTAATTGTGGTCACTGCCGTAAACACTGATGTCTTTGGTAGCTTTGGAGACCTAGATCCTTCAGAACTGGCGATGGACATCAGGGACTTTGGTTCTGCCCATCCCTAAGCCTTGTGACAGCTTCCCTCACAGAACTCGGTTTTGGTACCCTCAGGTATAACTTGGAAATGCTGGTGCCAGCTCTGTCAGCGTATTTTGAAAGGAGGTCCACGGGCACATGCGGCAACTTTTAATGTCCTCCCCCACCCCCATCCCGGTTAAAAACATGCCATTGATTTCTTTCTGCTTTCACTTTTTCCATTTCTCTCGGTCCTGACCTTTCCCAACACTCTCGTAAAATTTTAGCCCAGAAGGCCTGGAAGTTAAGTGCACCTTATAAAAATGCCATGTGCCTTTCAAATTGCCAACCTTTCTTCAGCCCATGAACTTGCTGACAGGAATGGCCACTGAGCGTGTTATCATCAAAACAAGTAACAGACATGGAAATGCTTGGCTCTGCTCAGGTCAGCTTGCTGGTGACTGGCTCCTGAGAGCTGGTGCCCCTTGGCTGACTTCCAGCTTAACCAAGATCCTCAGGGTAACTAGGGAAGCAATAAAGACCCTTTGAGAAAGTGCCTGTGTTAATCGTCTATTAAACAAACAGTGGCTTTCATTTTATTAATTTTTCCTGATCTTGGATCGTCCTGACATTTATCAACATCCCCTTCAATTTGTTAGGCCCTAGACAAATGAAGCCAGGTTTATATGTTCATTTATGAAGTTCCACTGGGTCAGCAGCTGTTCTTCCATGCCCCACCCCCTCTGCAATCAGGCTCAGTCAGACCCCTCCCCCAGGATGGCTGGAACAGTCTCCTAGTCTGTCCTTCTGCTTTCTGTATCTAACCATCTCTTCTACCAATGCTCAGTGACTCTAATTTATAAATACTCCTGGCGTTTCCCTCTGCTTGAAAATTCTCTACTTTTCACCAGTTTACAATTTGAGAGACGTTTCAGTGTTTACCAAGTCCAGCGCAAACTTTCTTGAAACATGAAGTTCTGCCCAGTACTTATCCTAAAATTCCACCCATCTTTATCCAGGACTGTCCTCAGCTTATGGCAATTTAGTGAACCTGTCCATCACTTTTTGATTCCCCACCTCCCCCCACCCTCACCCCTCAGCCATGGTTTTTATCTTGTTCTGCCTGGGTTAATTGTTTATCTCGACTACCAGATCCCCATGAGGGGTTGAGGTTGCCTGTTTATGCTTCACAGTGCCAACCAAGCATAGGGTCTTTTATCTAGATAGTATTAATAATAAAGGCTTCTGATTTCAAGGCAGTGTTTGTACAAATAACAGCCATGAGGAAATATGCACATGAAATCCAAATTATAATTCATGTGTTTATATGTACAAGCAGAAAATTCACAGACAAGCAAAAAGGTGTGTGTGTGTGTGTGTGTGTGTGTGTGTGTGTGTGTGTAAGTGTGCCTGCACATGTGTTGTAAAAACCCATGCCTCCTTCACTCATTAAGTGTAGGGCCCAGGTTCTAGACATCTCATCTATTGTGTGGCCATTGTAAGAAACTATGATAGCCTTCTTTAAGAAGCATCCCATCCAGATGGGTGAAAACCTCTGATCCCATGCATATAAGGAGCCCTGTTAACTCCCAAGTGCTCCAGAAAGTCTGGAAGGAAGCACGTAATTGAACCTGAGTGGAGTCAAGATAGAGCTTGAAGGCTGAAGTGTGACGGGCATGGCTCTTGGGAACAGGGTTTACTAGCCTGCCTCTCCTCCCCACAAGATCATCCACTGAGGAGATGGTGTCTGTGCTATGTTGTCCTTGCTGGGCAGAGGCAGCATGTGCGATGCCCCATGATGGGCTCCACACTCTAACATTCTGCAGATAGAACTGGCCTCCTCCCCATGGCAAGCCCATTCGCTTTGGGGTGTTCACTGTCATGCTACAGCCAGGAATGTTTTACAACAGAGCAGTTTAGAGAAGAGAGATAGAAGGGTGAGGAAATTTAACTTCTCCAGGTGTGTTTCCTAGGTGAGAGGAGAAGGAAAATGACTAAAATCACCTGCTTCACAGGGAAGACACAGAACAAAGGAAGTTCCTGTAAACTGCATCACACAGAGCCCTGTTACCAAAGCCAAACCTCAGGAGAGGTGATGGTGTATCTCTGTCTCTTGGTTCTTCTCTCCTAGAAAGAAAGACTACAGTAGACACACACAGTTTAAGTAGAAATTGTTGTTGTTTGTTTGTTTTTAGCAAAGCAAATTCTTCAAAGAGAGATTGGAGTAGGCTGTCCCAAAAGAAAACTAGCAGCCCGGTGGGTTCTATTTTGTGGACATGAGAGACATTTTATGAGAATTTATGAGGTGGGTGGCATATTATAATGAAGTCTGGGTCTTCTTATAGCAGGAACACCAGGTCTTGTGGTGCCCATGAGCAGAGGCAGGAATGGAATTGTTGAGTTGCGTTACATTCAGAGACCCAGTGATGAGAAGGCACCGGGTTAAGACCCTCAGACTCCTCCCAGCTCGTTTTCAGCCATCAGATTATAGAAGGAGAAAGGTGGGGAGGAAGGAAGTCATTCTGGAACCCGGCTGCCCTCTGTTCAGGTGTCAGCCACGGAGACTTCTGATGTCTATGCCTCTTTGTCATCCCTCACACTGTCCCCCCATGCCTGGGCTTGAACACTTCTTTAAACACTGGGTCCACTTAGTTGGCATCAACCTTGTACCCCTCCAGGAGCATCCGGGCTAGGGGAGGTATTCAACTCATAACCAATGTGTGTGTGTGTGTGTGTGTGTGTGTGTGTGTGCACTTGCATGCGTGCATACAGGTCATGCTGCCCTCATGGCCAGAAGACAATTTTCAGGAATGAGTTCTCTGTGCATTCCCAGAACAGAACTCTGGCCAGCAGGCCTGCACAGCAAGCATTTTTGACAAAACTTTGAGCTATTTTGCTGGACCAGCCCCCTTTAAAAAAAAAAAATACAAGCTCCAGACCTACTTTCTAACTGTCTTCGTAAGAAAATAATATTCTAGTCAAACCTAAGCCATCAGGAAAAGCTATCAAATATATACAGCAGGGCCAGCATATCCATTAAAGAAGTACAGTGCCTAGAGTCCACTGTGCTTTTAGGGTCCCTCAAAAGAAGGTATTAATTTACTTTAAAATCAAAAGTAAAACTGAACTTCTAGGTTGAATGAATCATTTTTAACATATGATATCATAGTCATCTTTATACTCACAACTATACCTATATGTCTTTTTTTTCTTTTTTTTTTTTTCCCATAAAGGAAGAAACCTTGAAAAGCAAATACACATGTAGGACCTGTGAAAGTATACATGCTCAGTATACATATTTGGGTCTCATTTGCTTAAGAAAGGATACTAGAGAGCCAGGTATTCCACCAGACTATGAAAATATGAAGTGTGTTCATGCCAAAAGAGCTAAATCTAGTTATGGGGGCAGGGCTATCACACCAGGGGGACTCCTTCCCAAGGTGCCGGGAGATCCAGGAACATATTTCAGAAGAGACACGAATGCAGTTGCCCCCTGCACCACTCCAAGGTCTGATCTGCTGGGAAACAAAGCACACAGCAGGACACCGTGGGGGCGGGTGAGGCCCAGTGCTGAGAAAATGCATTGCCTGCAAGGTGCTGCAGCAGCCGCTGTAATTTGCACCTTCCTAAGTGGAGACAGAAGAGCTGTCGACATGCACAGGCAGCTAGGAGACTGGAGACAATGACAGGAGCAGAGGAAGGGCCCCACTGGGGAAATAAGCAGTCAGCCGGCTCCGTGGAGGCCGGAAATGAAGGCCTCCAAGGAAAAACCTGAGAAAGAGTAAAGTGAAAATTCACAGACCTCTAAACCACCCCTGCAAGAGACTCCATTTAGATAAATTAGAGGGGCCTGCAGGCTCGCTCGCGTCTGGCTCAGCGCAGCGTTGTTCTTTGTCTTTCTACTTTGGGTAGTTCTGGCTAGCTCCCCAAAGCACCATTAGCGATCTGCCGGGGGACAGACCCTCAGTTACCCTGTGGTATCTGGAAGCTCGGGTGATGACAGCAACCGCAGCTGAGTGAGATATCAAATGTTAAAGGCAAGCAAAGCAGGGAATGCAGCACCATTGGTAGTCTGCTTGCCTCGCACGGATGGAAGCCTGAGCTTGATCTCACTATATAAAAAGGGCATGGTGACACATGCCTGAAATCTCAGGACTGGGGGAGGTGTAAGCAAAGGAGTCAGAAGTTCAAGGTCATCATCCTTTGCTCCATAGCCAGCTAGAGGCTAGTCTGGACTACATGAGACCCTGCCTCAAAAAATAAAAAGAGATTGCTTAGCAGTTAGGAGCACTTGCTGCTCTTCCAGAGGACTGACATTTGGTTCCCAGCACCCACATTAGGTGGCTCACAATCACCTGTAACTCCAGCTCCAGGGACTCCAAGGACTTCCCTCTTCTGGCCTCCGTATGCACCCACACACATGTGCATGCACACAAAACTCATAAACACACATATACTCACATACTCACAGACAAACGTATACATACACACACACACATCTCAACAATAAAATAAACTTAAAATTCATAAGTAAAAATAAAATAAATAAATATAAAAGTTTGACAGCACATCTCTAAAACTTTTTTGAGAGCCTACAGTTTCAATTAAAGTTGGTAAAAACCCTTGTGTGTAACACAAAGAAAAAGCCAGTGAGTGGTAACAACTGATTCTGAAGGGGAAGATGTAATCAAAATGGTTGGCTTCATACCCACCCAACACACATTTCATATAGATCCCCTCAGAAGTTGCTATTCCAGTCAGAACCAGAAAGAAGAGGCCTGCCATGTCCAGAGCTCTCCTGGCACCCTGGCTCCCTCAGCTTTTGTATCTCTTGGTGGCTGCGGAAATTTCACAGTTAACTCTCTAGCTGTACTTCTCCACAGAGATAGCTCTGCTGGCAAAGTCTAAGCGTTCCTCCTTCAAATCCGTCCTCACAGACAGCAGAAGCAGGGGACACCTATGGATGCATCTGCTCCATCTACTAGCTGAGTAACCTGAGCAAAGATATTCAGTTTCTCACACTCAGCATTGAAAGGTTATTCAGCCCACCTCATAATTTTTCAGGGAGATTCTGATAAGGGGCTGAATCCAGGACACAGAGTGCAGTCAAGAAGCCTTCCCCTTCCTCACAGTGCCTCTTAGAGCTGGGGTCTGAGGACTTGAGTTTTCTTTCAAATGGTTTGTCCCACCTCCGGCCCTAAGTTCCTCACCATCACCTTTCTCCAGCTGGAATGATACCCATCCTATCCATGCTTAACTAGGTGCCCTCATACTTCCAGAGCTGCTTCTGGGTGCCTCTTCCCTGGATCGCCTAATCTCACATTTACTTTCTGTACTCCTGTTCCAGTGGCTGTCCTTAGATTAAGGACAACTTCCCAGACCAAGTCTAAACCCCGAATCTTCCTACAGCCATTCTAAAATTTGATTGCAGAAGTCATGTGTTTCCTATGGGTTACATAACTTTTCCTTAGCAAATGTTAATTTACCCCAGAAAGGACACTAACAACAGACCAAAGAATATGTCACCCAAGCCTAGCTTTGTGAACCAATAAAATGCTGGGATTACTTACAGGAGCATGGGTCAAAGGCAGCTACATTATTAGGATTCCATCCTAGTGTGGGTTACAACTCATGAAAGCTGTATCCCTGGTATTAGCTACACAACTTGCAGTGAACTCCACCAAAGAGAATCTCCTGTCCCAACAATTGTTCACTACATTTATAACCATGGAGAGGGGTCTTGTGACTTTTGAAACGTTCTGAGTTTCCTGAACCTTGTATGTTTCCTATGCTTTCTGAGTCTCGTGTGTTTCTTGAGCTTCCTGAGCCCTGTGTGTTTCCTATGCTTTCTGAGTCTC
>CABHPH010156264.1:29904-51944 GCA_902168325.1 Peromyscus nudipes
CTCCTCCTCCATTTTTGTTTAGGAAAGGACAGGTCTCCCTTGAATATCAACAAGACATGGCATATCAAGTTGCAGTAAGACCGAGCACCTCCCCATGTATTAAGCCTGGGCAAGGTGACCCAGTATGAGGAGTAGGATCTCAGAAGCCAGTAAAAGAATCGAGACAGCCCCTGCTCCCACTTTTAGGAGTCCCACAAGAGGACCAAGCTACACAACTGTAACATATATGCAGAGGGCCTATGTCAGTCCCATAGTTGTTGGTTCAGACTGCAAGCCCCTGTGAGACCAGGTTAGTTGAGTCTGTGGGTTTTCTTGTGGTGTCCTTGACCCCTCTGGCTCCTACAATCCTTTCTCCCCCTCTTCTGCAGGATTCCCCAAACTCTGCTTAATGTCTGCTTGTGAGTCTGCATCTGTTTCCATCAGTTGCTGGATGAAGACTCTGATGGCGGTTGGGCTGGGTACCAGTCAGGGGACCATGATTTCACATACACAGGCCTTTAGAGCACGTTCTATATACACACTAGCAGAACTTCAAGGAAATTTGCTAAGAAACTATATTAAAACATCCCAGCATAGAACCCCACCCATGGTCTAACCTTATAACATAGCAGTGATGCAGCTCTTTAAGAATAAAGGAGGCATCTCTTGGTCTAGACAGGCTAGGAACCAGGCTGCAGGACCGTCAGTAATCACCAAATGTCAATCTGAGGCAGTGGCTCTCATCTTTATCTCATGTCAACGAAGACTAAAGATGTGGACAAAGAACGAGGCAGGTTTATTGAGAACAAGTCAGATTTAAGAAAGATGCTCAAAGGAGAGTTGACATCTGAAGGGAGAAAAGACCACAAGGCTGCACTGTCGGCGCTTTCTACCGCAATGGCAGAAACTGGATAGGAAAAGGGGCGGTCTCCATGGAGACTGGTCAGGTCTCCGGCCATATCCTAGCTGAGAGGATGGGGGCCCTAATGCTCTGTGCCTGTCCCACTAGCCCAGCCAGGGAACTGCATGCTGTTCATGCGCTCCTCCTTCAGTTAGAGCAGTGGTCACATGTTGGAGCTCCTCTCTGCCCATCTCTTCCTTGTTCTGTTAACCACTGCCCTTGGCTCGTCTGCTGACGACTAGCCCTGACCAACACTGCTACTCACTGAGCCGGTGTCTTGCCAGCTATTAAATAAACGATGCTCTCTTTGTTTTCATGTTTATGTGACCAGCTTGGAGTTTTACCACGGGTCTTTCCCAGTTAATGTCAGTAAGAGCGCTGACTCCTGCTTCAGTCTGTTCTCTGATACTGTTGCTATTATCACTTGACCCATGGTGTATGGGGGGGGGGGGTCAGGGAGCGGCTATCTAGTCCTAAAGGATCAAGAGTATCTATCGCACGCCACTCAGAGGAACTGTTCCTAGCTAAGAGGCTTGAGAAAAGACCATGTCAACCAGATTTGAAACATTTGGATTTTTGAAATCTTTCAATCTCCTTTCAGGAAAAATAAAAGAATTAAACTTTGGAAATTTCCCTAATTTCCCAGAAAAGAAAAAAGTTGAAGAAATGAGTGAAAGAGTCCCAAAGAAAAGGGAAGCATGCAAAAAGAACATCTCCCATAGCCTGCTCCCCTCATCAGCCCCAAACCTTCGCCCATGTGGCTGACACATCTCCAATGTTCACTATGCTCAGCTGGGGACCCAGAGCCTCAGCTGCTACCAATGTTCCACTAACAATATCAGAAGCCTACTTCTGGGCACCCTCCACCCCCTCGGGTGTGGTGTGCCTGCCCTGGGGCCATGTCTTTAAAAAGTTAAATGGAGAGCCCTCTGATAGGGAGAGCTCTGAAACTGTTCTCTTTGGTCTGTGTGGTAGGAAAGCCCACCTTCGTAAAGTTTAAAAACCTGTGTCAAGGACCACGTGAAATTCAACTGAAGTCAGAGTTCCCCGTCCGCTAAGATAGATGTAGTGGCTCACTCCTTTAATCTCAGTATTTGGGAGGTTGAAACAGGAAAGTCCAGATGAGCCTGGACTAAAATTTAAAAATGAAAAATTCCCCACTCCCTACTCAGATCTCTACAGAAGAAACCAAGCCAAAACCAGTTCTCTGTCGGTAATATGGCTTTGGCATGGGGAAGGGAGAGCAGAGGAGCCAGCAGGGAGGGCGGTACTTTATCCAGGTCCACAGCACGATCTGACCTCGGCTGTGTGGCAAAAGGAAGAATCTGTAGCCAGAGGGCTTTCAGGGGTCTGAGGATGGGGGTGGTCTCGCCAGCACCTGCTCAGAACAGTTGCTACACTGCCTGTCTAGTTATCTTTCCAACGCGGCCCCCACAAAAGCCCTCTGAAGTCTCAACATCTTTGCGTTTTCTGCTGAAATGAAAACATTCAAATTCGGCCTTCAAGGCCCGACCTAGTCTAGCCTCGAGCTGTAGCCCCAGCAGATTCCCACAGTTGCCGGAACATAACACAGCCAGCCTGGAGTTCCATTTCCTTTCAACCTCAGCGGCTCCTTCTGCCGCAATCCCCAGCTGAAATGGCTTCTCTGGTTTACCAAGGACTTTGATGCTGTTACGAAATGCGGGGTTTGTTTTTCAGATCAAAAATCTTTCTGGTTTAGAGATGTGAGGTCAGATGGCCTTAAGCACTTAAGGATTCCATCAGCATTAATCTGCTGGATCCAAAAGCAGAGATAGGAAGCCAGAAAGACAGTCTCTGCCTTGACTGACAAACAGTGCCCAGTTACCACACATGGGTGCGTTGGAGCTGCCTGAACCCAGGCTCACCCTTGAGCTGAGAGTTTATGGGAAGATGTTGACCACACAAACGGAGGGAAGGTGGTGATTCATAAATGTACCTGAATATTGTGACTGAACTGGGAATATTTCCTGACTTTCAAACCCTCCGTCTGATACTAACAGAGATTCCATAAACCTTGGAATTCCAAGCGTGTTGCTCATCAGAAACAGAAAATGCAAAACTCTCAGCTATGGAAAGTCTCTTTTCTTCTTTCTTCCTTCTTTCATTCCTTTTCTTTCAAAATAAAGGTTCCTTAAGGAGAAATTAAAAGATCATAGGAGAGCGAAGCAGACATATTTGTGTAATATGTCTAAAATAGTCAGAGATCAAGGAAAACAAGTCAGATCCAGTGTGTGCCGTGAGCTTCCATGACACCTCCTGTAGCTTCAGGATAACTGTGAGTGCTTTAGCTGCGGTCGTTGTGTTCTCAAATGCAGTCTTCTTCTCGCCCTCCCGTGTTCTCTAGCAAAACGACATTTATTAAAGTCTGCAGCCCCGAGGCACAGAATATCTGAATATCTCATCTCCAAAAACATGACAGTCAAAGCCGGAACTGAACAAAGAGCTCAGGACACAGGCACTGTGGGACCGGCCTGTTCTCCAACAGAATACAGTGAATGGGCCTGGATTCTTATTTTCTCTTTCTTTTCTTTCTAGAAACAGGAAAAATCGACCAAGAAATTCACAAATACAACACCCCAGGCTTCACAGGCTGCCTATCCAGAGTTCAGTTCAACCACATCGCCCCGCTCAAGGCCGCCTTGAGACAGACAAACACCTCGGCCCACGTGCACATCCAGGGCGAGCTGGTGGAGTCCAACTGTGGGGCCTCCCCACTGACGCTTTCCCCCATGTCTTCGGCCACTGACCCTTGGCACCTAGATCACTTGGATTCAGGTAAAGTCTGGAGCTATCTTGGGCTGATTGCATCATTCCTTTCAACCTCACTTTCCTCAGCTGTAGAATGGGTTGATCATGGACCCTTGCTGACACTGTTGCTGGAGGATTAAGACATGGCAGGAAGGAAATGGTGAACCATGAGTTCTGAGTGTAATGCTTGGCACCTAGGAAGGGCAAAAGTGTTATTTCTACTCAAAAGCAGAAACAGAGAAGTCAGAGGTTAAGAGTATAGGGATGAGGATGCTCTCTTCATGTAGGTTAAGAGATGCTCACACTGCTGTCTGCAACATGGCTACAGATGACTTGGACAAATCACTTCCTCACTTTTGCCCACTTTCCCTCCAAAACAGTACAGAGATTCACCTCCCATCAGGATCACAGATTGCTGAATCTGAAAGAGCTACATTTAAGCTTACAAAGCCCTGTCTACCGCCTTACCATCCTGCATGCTCCTGATCTCATCTAAACTTAGACAGTCCTGTGGGTTTGGCCCCGTTTCTGCAGGTGATAAGACATGCAGTTTGAAAGCACTGGGCTCAAAGGAAAGGAAGTGGTATTGGTAGTGAAGTTAATTAGATGAAGACTCAATGTCTCTAACGGAAGCCTACTGAACTACATTTCTGCTCTCAGCTCTACATGGGCTGACCACTGGCAGCACAGATAACCCACCTAAACCATTGTCTTTTCATCCATCAGGTGGAGATGGAGAAGTGGCATGTAAATTTCCCAGTGCAATCAATGGGTCTCCAAGCAACCCCAACTGACTGGGGATGTTAATGACCCTTAAAACAGTAAGAATTCAGCCGGGCGTTGGTGGCGCACGCCTTTAATCCCAGCACTCGGGAGGCAGAGTCAGGCGGATCTCTGTGAGTTCGAGGCCAGCCTGGGCTACCAAGTGAGCTCCAGGAAAGGTGCAAAGCTACACAGAGAAACCCTGTCTTGAAAAACAAAACAAAACAAAACAAAACAAAAAAACCAGTAAGAATTCACAAGACAGGACAACATGGGAGTAAAGCCCAAATTCCAACCCCATCATTGCTTCTTACCAGCAGATTAAACTTAAGCAGCTGCCATAACCTCATTCCTCAGTTCCTCCATTCCTAAAATAGGACACTGAGGCGTAAGTCACAAGAATTCCACAGGAGATGATGTACTCAGTGGTTGAGAGTACTTGCTCCTCTTACAGAGAAGCAGTGTTCAATTCCCAGCACCCAGTGGTGGCTCACAACCATCTATAGTCCAGTTCTAGGGCATCTGAAACCCTCTTCTGGCCTCTGGGGCACTGCGTATGTGTGGTACACATATTATCTACAGAAAACACTCACATACATAAAATATAAAATATATTTTAAAAATTGTAACTTGACACAAGCATAGATTCATGGCAAGCTTGTAAATATTTAGCTGTCACAATATTAATATTGTCATCATGGTTATGATGTTAGACCGTTTGCTGTAGCTTAAGAATGTCCACTGAAAGCTTCCAAATCTCTCTCTCTCTCTCTCTCTCTCTCTCTCTCTCTCTCTCTCTCTCTCTCTCACACACACACACACACACACACACACACACACACACACATACACGAGATAGACTCCAATTTCTAACAACTCATCATACAGTAGTGTACAGTAGTGCACACTGGATTGATTTAATCACCTCACGGTCTTTGCCAGAATTAAGCTTCAGAGCAGCCATCACTGTGGTGATTCTTACTCAGACTGTCCCTGGGAGATTTGTGAAGCTTAAAAAGAAGCCAGAATTGTTCCATTGTCAGGATAGCCGACTGACAGACTACACAGCCCTGTTTGTTCCTCACTTCTGGATGCCCATAGCATGATAAGAGCACCGTGTGCCTGGGGCACTCACAGTAACTCCCTTTCCTGAGTGTTGTTAAGGGCACTCAGCAGACTGGGCTTTCCTCCTGAGCTGGCTTGAACAAAGAAAGCATTCCTGCGGCAGAAGGAAGAGAAGAGGGATGGAAAGTGTGAGAGGAGAAAAGACACGTGTCAGGGCCACAGACGAATTCCTGCACCTGTGAGGGTGGACAGCTAGTGAACTGCCTTTAAAGGCACGAGGTCTGGGGTGCTGCAGGTAGATACGGCAAGCAGTGGCTATGAGGAGCTGTGAGGAGCTGTGAGGAGCTGTGAGCGTGTGTGCACACTGCCAAGAAATTGGATTCCAAACATATCTCATGCTTCCCTGGGCCAAGATGAGCTCATATTCATTATGGCTTAATTAGCCAATTGTTTGCTTTTAAGGTCTGTGAAATGCAGTTGTAGAGACCAAGCCATTTTTTGTTCATGGATTTTTAAAAAATGCTTTATTCACGACAGCTTCCTTCTTCTGATTGACCCATGCTAATGCATACAGTTTAGAAAACATTTCTGTTGGGTTCAACACTCAAATTCTGATTCCAAGTCAGCACAACCTGTAATGGTAGCACTTAGGCAAGAGGATTCCAAGTTCAAGGTCAGCCTGGGTTACATAGCAGGGCCCTGTCAGAAAGGAAAAAAGAAAGGGTGGAGGGAGGGAGGGGTAGAGAGGGAGGGAGGGAGGAAGGCAAAGAAGTCAGCCAGTTGGGATTTAGATCCAACCATGAACCATTTCTATAATTGGGGAAATACCTTTTGATGTTAAATGTCAGTCTTGTGAGCTCTATTAGAAGAGTGGAATACTTCCTTCAAACTGTGAAACAGATGCTTATTTAGGTAACATGATTCCATTTTATTCTTTTAGATAACCGGGAACAGGAGAGGGGTGCAGGGTAAGAGAGAAGGGACAAAGAGAAGCCAGGGTGAGAGGGGACTTCACAGCAGCCTCCGACTAGACAGCGTAGGGAGGAAAAGCATCCCAAAGAGAGAAGCATGGCTGACTCGTCCTCCAGAATTCTCCACCTTTTCTCAGAAATAGAAGCTCTACTTAGGTTTCCTTCTAAATCTACTGCGCTCTAAATGTCTTCCACTTAAAAATAATTTGTGAAACTCGAGTGATGGCTCGTTCAATAAAATGTTTGCCATGCCAGCATGAGGACCTGAGTTCGATCCCCAGCATACACACATACACACACACATACACACACACACACACACACACACACACACACACACACACACACGTGTGCGCACGCACGCACGCACACACGCACACACACAAAAAGAGCCAGGCATGGCGGCATGCATCTATAATCTTAGATGAGAGGAGGTGAAAGCAGGGTGATCTCCGGCTAGCCTAGAGGAATCAGTGAGCTCCAGGATCCATGAGAGACCTCGCCTCAGGATTTAAGATGGAGAGTAAGGAAGACATCTGATGTTGACCTCTGAACCCAGACACACACACACACACACACACACAGACAGACAGAGACACAGAGAGAGAGATTTTAATTTAATTTATAAATTTGATACTAACTCTGGGATTCCAAATAGATCCTCACACCAGCAACCGCACCCTTGTTTCTGCTTGCCTACACTCATCATTCTGAGTTCTGAGTCAAGGGCTTTGAATGGTCTAGACAATCCCCCAAGCTTGAATAGAGAGATAATTCTTGCTATGAGATATTAAAAAAGAAAACAATAGAATGTACACAAAAATAATGTTTTCTTCTATGAATAATGTGAGGGTGGGACTGGCGTTTGGGACAGAAAGAGAATAAAGGTAAACACTGGCCATCTCTGGCCTGGCCTGAGACATCTTAACTAATTTGTTTCATGGAGGGGCTTTGAAGTATGCCCTCCATTTGATAGCCTCAAATCACCCAGAAGCTTGTTGGAGAGGAGGAATCCTACTAGGAGGGACCAAAGCACCTCCATTTCATCCAGGATTCCTAGGTGACTTGCCACATGTACAAGAAAGTCTTTAAGTGTTCATCTGGTATTGATCTCCACCTCTGGGGCACTTTAGAATTACTGGGGTATCAATGTGGATTTTTGCACCTCTGAACAATGAAAGCAAAGGAAGACAGCATGCTAGTGTCTATAGATAAAACCTCAAGAGACTCCAGTATATGGCAGGGTTGAGAATCACTCACCAAATCAGAAGGGTTCCTTGAAGAGTACTTGAAAGTACACTATTAAAAGAAACAAGACAATGCTGGGGTTCTGCTTTAGGGGCAGAACATGTGCCTGGGATGTGCAATGCCTGGGTTTAATCTCCAGCCCCAAAAGGAAAAATAAAAATAAAGTAGCTAATCTTCTTTGTCAACTTGACTTGGTTTAGAATCACCTAGGAGACACACCTCTGGGTATGTCTGAGGGTATTTCCACAGAGGTTGAATGGAATGGAAGAGGGAGCACCCATCTTAAATGTGGGTGGTACCATCCCATGGACCGGGGTCCTGGACTAACAGAAAAGGAGAAAGAGAACTGGGCACCAGACTCATCTGCTTCCTGAGTGCAGATGCAGGGCGCCGCTCCCTCCTGCTGCACCACCCATCCTTCAAGCCCTTCCTTTCTTAGCTGCTTTTGCGGGCCTTTTGCCACAGCAGTGAGGAAAGTCATTGTTAATCGGCCCTTGGAACTGTTTTCTGAACAGCCGTTATCAGGTAGAAAAAGCAACCCCAGTCTGTCTGATTTGAAGGGTCACAGAGTACAGTTGCTGTGACTCACCTCTCAGAATTGTTGGGTCTGGTGTTTTTCTCTCTGTCACATTCAGAATCTTACTTCCTTGGAATGGGAAAGACTTGCCAGCCAAGAGATGGCTACAGATGGCGCCCGCACAGTCTGTAAAACACAAAGGCAAAACAAACAGCAGAAAGCATGAGTCCAAGAGTCAGCTACCGCCCATCTCTGTGCATGCCAAGCTGTGTGTGTGCACTCCCACGGAGCCTTGGGAGTCTACTCCCATTCATGGTGTTTGACACACAATGAACTGGACCAAAGGCATTTCTTTCAGAAGATCATTGCAGCAGATAAGCTTCATTCCTACAGGTCTTCTGGTTAGAAGGATGATGGCTTCTCACTGTTTCACAGGACTTGACTGCATACTGCAAACACTCTTGGCATAATTCACACAGTGAAACATCAACCTCAAAAAAACCTGCCTTTGGAAGGCATTAATAGCTGAATTCTCAGTAGCCACTGTAACCCTGAGCTGTCTGGCTCCTAGACCTTAAATGAACCAGAGTCTGATACTCTGCCATCCTTACCAGAAATCCTCACAGACCCTCCATAGTGGAGTAGGTGAGAAATCAGAAATAAGGAAGCATGGGCAGATAGAAAGACAGTAACACAATTCTCATGCCCAACCCAAGGACAGAGGGTGTCAGGGCTAAGAACCCTAACTCTCCCATGGAAACAGGCAGCTTTCCAGAGCATTTGGAAAACCAGTCCTCTTAGGTAGGAACATGAACCAGCTCGCACATAACATGGTACTTAAGTACCATTGATTTTTCATTGTAACAACTCCAAGCTCTCTTACCTTCCAGAGGAATCTCTCTAGAAACTGGGAACCATGGTTTCTGGTCACCACATCAGCCCATTTACCACTGAAAATAATACATTTCTAAAGGCATCCTGCCTCTGTGGCTGTGATTTTTTTCTTTGTGTGTATGCATTTGTGCATGGTGTGCTTGAATGTACGTTTGTGTGTCCAAATGTGTGTGGGTGTATGTGTGTGCAGGTGTGAGTGCACATGTGTGCACATGCACGTAGAGACCCAAAGATGACCCTGAGTATCTTCTTCAGTCACTCTCCACTTTATTGAGTCCCTTCTTACAGAAGCTAGGACTTGCCAGTTTGCCCTTGGGGTCCCCTGGCTCTACCTTCTCAGTTCTAGGATTACAGGTGGCTTCCAAGTCTGCTTGGCTTTGACATGGGTTGTGGAGATCCGAACTCCAACCCTCACATTTGTGTGGCAAGTAATTTATCCACTGAGCCATCACCCCAGCCCCAAGGCTATGGTTTTTAATGAGTTGATTTCTTGTCCATATTCCAAATTTCTTTTCTACCATCTGAAGATAAAATATTTTTATATCTTCATATGCAAAGGAGTTATGGATATAACGAACATTTAAAAACTTCACACATCTAGTCAGCTTCCTTCCTAAATACAAGCTGGTGTTTGGCTTTCTTTCCCACCTGCAAGCACTTAAAAGGATCGTTCCAGTTTTTATAATTACATCTTCGTTTCTGCTCTCATTGTTGTGCTGAGATCTCATAATTAATGCACGTATTTCATACACTTAATCTTTGTGTTATCTGCCTGTCATTTTTCATTGCTCTTCAGCAACCAGCACAGCACACATTTATGCAATTGTAAAGAAAAATGTACTCCCATTAGCTAATGTGCATTTCCCTGCAAATGTTCTAAATTCTACTTTTCCTGCATGTACTATTATGGATTTCTACATCTAATGATAGTACTCATTACACTTCATCTTTTGTTCCTACGATATTTTCATAGTAAATAGCTTTGTAAGTGATTTTCTGTCTGGGGATATACTTATAATTCATTTTGGTAGTTATTACAAATTTCCTTATGATGTATTCCAAATGACAGCCACTTTTTCCAACATACTCAACCAAACTAATGCCCTATTCTATTCCTTTAAGTTTTGCTATGTTCTATTAGATAATGAAATTTTGTTCTTGTCTTAATTTACATTTGCATTACTCCTGGGTGAGGTTTAAGTTTCCTGGATGACGCATGGATATGTGTCATCAGTTTTTATTTTTCTGTAAGCTGCCTGCTCATTATATTCTTCATTCAATGAGTTATTTATACATTTGTGTTTTTCTTATTGGTTTGTTGGTCACTTATGAATTGGCTTATAAGTATTATTTATACATTAAGCAATATACTTAGCTGCTTTCATATTGCTGTAAAGCAATATGCCTTCTAGAAACAACATAAGGGAGGAAGTAGACATTTTGTTTGATGTTCCAAGGGGATCTGGTCCATCATGGTAGAGTGGGCAGAAAAGGGCAGAGTGCTTGGCTTGAGGACAGGGGATTCTGGCACTTTCAGGCTGTCTCTGTTTCCCCTCTTACTCCACCCAAGCCCCCAACTCGGATGATGAGCACAGCCATGTTCAGGGTAAGTCTTCAATTAATCTCGGCTGGATGTAGCCTCATGGACCTGCTAGAGGTGTGTCTCAGTCTCCTAGGTGATTCTAAATCAACCAAGTAGAAATAAGAATTAACTATCACAAGGTAATTCATATTCAAATGTTTTCCTAATTCAATTTCTATTTTTTAATGTATGGGCTTTCTCCTGTGTAGAAGTCTCTAATGTTTACATGATAAAATGTTAGTGCTGTATGCTTTGGGGGTTTAATTTACTGCCTCCTCCCTTCAGAATATGCTTTATGAATTAGACTCCTTTTCTTGTTATGATTTTGTTTGGATGGTACGTAAGATCTACATTCGCTCCACTGGAAAGTTCCTTTAGTGGAAGTAGACTGGTAGGAAGCCAACTCTTTTTCCTCAATGGCTGGCCCATGGCTCCAGTGCCCATGATTGACACCTGTCCTTTATCACCTTCTAAATTACCCTTCATAGTTAAGCTACTTCTGAACTCTCTAGCCTGTTACAAGAGCTGACTCTTCATGAGACAGGAGCAAGCTCTGTCGGGCCTCTTCAGTTGCACTGAACATCATCTAGAATGAATTTCCTCTCTCTGTGTCTCTGTCTCTGTCTGTCTCTGTCTCTCTCTCTGTCTCTCTCTCTGTCTCTCTCTCTGTCTCTCTCTCTGTCTCTCTCTCTCTCTTCTTTCTCTTCTTTCCTTAGAATAGATTTCTAAAACCATTCAGGGTAGGATCCTGTCCGGTTCTCAGATCACCCATCCTCCAGCCCCCACCCCACAGGGTAAAGCACTTAGAAGCTTTCCCATCTTCCCCAAGTCTGCACCTGACAGGCATTTCAGTCATTAGCTCTGTCACACGGGGCTGGCTAAGTGGAGGGCAACCCTCTGGTACCCGTTGCCATAGCAACTTCTCTGCTGGTGGCAGAAATAGGGACTCCAGCAAGGCACAATATTCATGTGGCTTCATTCCTGTACTGCAGGAATGTTATCAGAGGCCAGGGGAAATGGAGCTTGTGCTCAGGGCTTTCCTGTCTCCATTAATCCTTATTCTCATCACTTCTTCCTTATTGTAGCTTTTGTTATTTTTATTTTTGTTTTGCCTTTTTTTTCCTTTTCTTTTCTTTTCTTTTCTTTTTTTTTTTTTTTTTTTGAGACCGGGTATTACTGTGTTGCCCAGGCTAATATTGAATTTCTAGTTTCAAATGACTCTCCGGCCTCAAAATTCTGAGTAGTTGGGACCACACGTATATTCATCACCACACATGACTGTACTGCATTTTCTTTCATTTTTTTCTTTTCTTTCTTTTTAATTTAGAAATAGTCTTATATAGCCTAGGCCAGCCTCAAGCATGTTATATAGCCAAGGATGACCTTGAACTCCAGGTCCTTCTGCCTCTGCCCTCTACATGCTGAGATTACAAGCATACACCACCACACTTTGTTAATGTAGCGAAGGAAATTGAACTCAGGGCCTCGTGGATGGTAGGCAGGCACTCAATAGCTGAGCTACATCCCAAGCCTATATATTGATCTTTAAAGTGTCATTGACTCAGTCACGCCATGGAGCTGTAGCACCACTGTGCAAAACCTCCACATGACAGGGCATGGCTTTTGCTAACCATCATTTTTAAAAGGCTGTTACCTGAATTCACAGGTGTGATGTTCTCCCAGGGAACAGCAATCACCCCTTAGAAATGCTCATTTTACCTCTGCTGACAGATTGGCTTCTGTCTTTGCCTATGGCCAGTAAAGCAGAAAAAAAAAAAACTTACCCAGATGAAGTTTTGAGCCAATACTTCAGGCTTTCTTCTCTGTCGTCACTGATAGCAATGAACTGCTTCCCTGTTGTGAGATCTCCGACTGAGTCTGCATACACTACATGACTATTCAGAAATGTGCAAGGCTGAGAAGATTCCTGATTCTGCTGTTTTGTTTTTGCCTAAGGACAACCACAAGAGGCTCTTTAAAGATTTGAAATATGGGAGTCTGTGCAATTTACACAGTAGGTAAAGATGCTTGCCATATAACCTAGTGACTGAGTTCAAGTCACCAAACCCAGCTAAGGTGGAAGGAGAGAACTAACTCCATAAAGCTGTCCTCTGATTTACACACACACACACACATACACAAATTTTTCAAAAAGAATTTAAATTTCTATTATGTTAAAGTATAAGCAGACACAGTTACGTTAATATGGAGGATGAGATAACTCACTTGGAAAATGCTCATTGGAAAAGCTAAAAATGATTCTTAATCATTTTCTTGGGAAATTAAACTTAGAAAACTGGAAAGGATACAAACAAAAGTAATGTTACCTGAAACTTAGGAATTACTTCTGTGATTTTGCTTTATGCTGACAGAGACTACAAGTTGTGTTAAGTGGACAATATTAGACAGATTTAATTTTGTTTTTGTGTGTGTGTGTGTGTGTGTGTGTGTGTGTGTGTGTGTGTGTAAGAATCAGAAAACAATTTGGGACAGCTGAGTTCGCTCCTTCTGCCCAGTGTATTCTAGGTATCAAATTCAGGTTGTCAGGCCTAGAGGCAGGCTTTTTCCCCATTGAGCCCTCTCACTATCCTATTAGACATATTTCAAAGATAAAAACAATGGGGACTGGAGAGATGGCTCAGCAGTTAAGAGAACTTGCTCTGCATGTATGGAATTCTGAAAGAATGAACAAACATTACATGGGAAGAAGAAAGAACTCCTTTTAGGCCTAAAATCCAACCAGGAAAGAATTGGTGACGCCCATAACATCCATGTCATTATTGCATCAGTAGGCGCACTGTGCCTTGCAGGCCAGTATTCTAGCAGATAGGACCCCCCACTGGGTAGGACCTTTGGTAACTTTTCTCCCTCAGTGGCCACACTTCCTGCTCTACTTTGAAAATGTTGCCCTCAAGAACAAAAGGAATTCCACTTTTTTCCACTTTTTTTTTTTACTCTGAATTGTTTTGCTATATTTTGTCATTCTTTAAATAGAATAGAGAAGTCTGGAATAGCAGATAATTTGCATAGTTGTACATTAAATACACCTCTCTCCTCTTTTTTCCACTTTCTCCCCTCTCCTGTCTTTTTAACAAGATAAATCATCCTCAAAGCTGCTACAGCCAATTAAATGTTTTTCACACTTTGTTGACATGAAGATGAGGAGCTGTGATAGAACCCCATGGCTTATACTAGGTGCTTATCATGTTATCTTTATAATGAGGTGAGCCCGAACCAGGGAGGGATATGTAGAAAGCATCAGGCTGACACTTTAGAAGCCCAGGCTAATTTGTTTCCCAGAGTCCTCTTTGATGACCACTAACCATTTGCCTAGCAACAAGCACAGACAGTTAATTGTCCTTTGAAATCGACAGTTCAAAAAGAAAACATTTCAAAAGATGTTTTTAAAATATGTTTAAAAAAATAAACAGAAATATATTTAGCACAGGGGTTTTTTTATTCAGGTTTTTTTTTTAAGTCAGTTTTTGGAAAGAAAAGACACTGGCTTGAATTCAAAATATATAAAATGCATCATATAAAGTTTCATTGATGCAGCTGAAGAGTATTTCAAAACCCAGGACCCAGCTGCATTGATAAAAAGACTTAGTATGTGTGCAGACTTGATTTTGAAAGGCACTCTAGGTTTGCCCATCTCCCCAGCCCATCTCTAGTAGAGCCAAATCAGCCAGCAGTCTTCAATCTGGCCGTACTCCAGTGTTCTCAGAAACCCTCCTGTTTCTGGAAGTTTAGCGATAAAAAAAAAAAGGTCAGTTTCATATTTCCATGAGATAATAATCATAACACAAACACAAACAGGGTCTATTCACAGGAAGGGCTGGATCCAATGTCTCGAACTATAGACACTATCACCTGCAAGTTGAGATTTCAAATTATAACAGAAGAGTTAACTGTTTTAAAAACACATTCTGCTATCCACTCAACTCTTTCAAAAGACACACAACAATAGCAAGACAGCCCAGCCACCTCCAAAAGAGCCATCTCTGTACTCAAATTATGGCCTCTGAACTTACTAGAAATTTTCACTAAAGGGAAGTCTGAGGAGACCCTTAGCTGATTCCTAAGCTACTGCCATGTACCTACACATCCTCACAAAGGGTGAAATCCATCATTTGACTAGATTTTATCTGATAGAAGTGATTTTTCACTGGGTGCCAAGCCAGGAATTCCAGACATCCACAGTCTCCTCTGATACTTGAGTAATTCACATAGATGTGTTTCTCAACAGAAGTGTGAGGAAGTGTAAGGACACAGCTCCTCCTAAGACTTTCATCTTATAAACTACACCTATCCTTGTTGTCTGGGGAAAGCTGAAATGCATCAGGGAATGTCCTTGAACTATGCATTTGGAGTTTACTCACTGTGACTGGCCACGGTTTCCTTCATCCCCTTCACTCTCCCCTTAAAAGCTGAGACCAACTCCACAGCCTGCAGACAGCCCTGACTTCCTCCCTAAGGCTGCTTCCCTGATATGAAAACCCTAAGTTCTTTCAGCTGAGCCTTCCTTACAAGTGATTTGCTCACAATGCTCGTGAGTCTGCAGATCTGTGACCAGGTATCTAATAAAACCATTGACAGAAAAAAAAAAAAAAAAGGGTTGGGGATTTAGCTCAGCGGTAGAGCGCTTGCCTAGCAAGTGCAAGGCCCTGGGTTCGGTCCTCAGCTCCAGTAAAAAAAAAAAAACCATTGACAGGTTACTCTGAAGCATTCGGAGACTACACATACCATAATATTCCCACAGGGCCTAGAATTTCTACTCGGAGCTGAGCTGGGTGCTGGGCAACCCTGCCTTTTGCAAGGCCCAGCCACAAGGAGGCAAGAATCCTTTGCAAAAAACAAATCCGTAACTTCCAGGAAAACTACAGCCCAGGATTTAAAAAGGAAAAAAAAATTGTTCTTTCTCATAGACACTTTGAAATGCATCAAGATCCTAAGCACACATTTGTGCCAATATTTTCCCCTCCTTGAAACACTTCCTTCACAGATGCGAGGTATCTGTGGTGATTAACCTTCGTTGTCAAGTTGGATTGGATTGGATTAAGGAGCACCTAGGAGACTAGGAAAGCATGACTTCCGGCATGTCTGTGCAGGCCTTGCCAGAGAGAATGCACTAAGAGGGGAAGGCATGCCCACAAGAATCTGGCTAGCACTATCCCATAAACTAAGAGCAGCCTAGAAGGAATCAAAGGAGGAGGAAGAGAGAGCCTGCTACACACGGGCATTCTGTCTCCCTCTCCTCCCTTTCCCCATCTCCTCTCTCTCCCTCTCTCCTTCCTGGCCACCATAAGCTAAGCTTCTCTTCTCCCTCTCCCCCTCTCTCTCCCTCTCCCTCCCTCTCCTGTTCCCCCTCCCTCCTTCTCTTTTCCTAGCCACCATGAGTTAAGCTGCTCTTTTCCCTCTCCCTCCCTCTCTCTCTCCCCCTTCCTCCTCCCTCCCTCCCTTTCTCTCTCTTTCTCCCTCCCTTTCTCTCTCCCCCTCCTTCTCTCTCTCTCTCTCTCCCCCTCCTTCTCTCTCTCTCTCTCTCTCTCTCTCTCTCTCTCTCTCTCTCTCTCCCCTCCCTCTCCCTCCCTCCCCCCCCCTCTAGCCCTCCTCCCCTCCCTCCACCTTCCTGGCCACCATGAGTTAAGCTGCTCCTCTGCACCAGAGGCGCACAGGGAGAACTGCACCATCTTTAAAGAGCCCAGATAAATCCTTGTTTGTGTCAGCCCAGCCACTGTCACAGCAAGGAAACCCTGAAGAGTGCAGTGTCTAAGGATAGACCTAGGGTAAATGCTTAGTAATTCTTCGCCCGCGTTTTCTTAAACTGTTTTAATATGCACTAGAATAGACTTTGCCCCCAAGTTCAAAGCACTGAAAACTCGTAATGAGATATTCAAGCAGTGTCCCTTTTATGACTTCCACACCAATAAACAGAAATCAAGCTAAAGAAATGGAGTGGTGGGAGATGGGCCCCACGGGGGCACACTAGCATGCAGGTCGTTAAAGACACAAACGTGACGGGGTAGGGTGCAAAGCTCTCAGAAGGAATTATTTCAGTTCCCTCTTAGGCATATTAAATGAACACACAGATACACATCTCAGCTGGAGGTAGGAACCACCATCACTGGGGGTCTCAATTAAAGTTGGGGAACTGTGTATTCAAGCACTCTAGGAGCCTGTTAGAAATGCAGAGCCCCAGGCCTGGCCATGAGTATGCTATCAGAATCTGAATTTTAACAAGATCCTAGGGGATTCGCAGGCACCTCCCCGTTGGAAAGCTTTAAACCAGAGCGCTCTACAATCAATTGCTCTCCCCTAGGGTGCATCAAGGGCTGAAGAGGGACAGTAATGTCCCAAGGCGCCAGAACACCTCAGTTATACCCAGTCACATTGCATGTGGAGGCTTTTCAGCCTGACCCCCAGGGCTTGATTTCCATAGGATGAAAAAGCACCTCACAAGGGCTCCTGTTACCATGGAACACAATCCACAAGTCACATGGCACAAAGGACACTCTCCCTCAGACAGGAGTTGAAAAGGTACTTCCCGGATTTAGCACATTTCCCCAGACTTGGGCTTCTTCCTTCTGACTCGCCCTGTGACAGGTAGGAAAAGAAGTAATGACAAACTGCAGCGTCCAGGAAGGTGACAGTCACTAAGGAAAGTCCCGCTCCACTGTTGACATTGAAACCACAGCTCTCACCATAAGGGAAACCGTTTTAAGTGACAATGGCCCAGGAACACAGATCCAGGTTGGCCCAAATTCCATGTTCCAACATGGAAGCAGTTTCATGCAGTTTTATAGTTTTACAGAACAAAGAAAGTTGTAAATCAAGGCAAGTTTAAAATGCGTTGGTGGGTACATCAGAGAGGCAGGGACAGTGAGATGGGGGAGCTTTTCTATAGGCTTCAGAGGCTGTCTGATGACAGCCTTAACTTTGGGGTTGGTGGAAGCTAGTGGTCTGCTAAATTAATAGATCCAAAGGTTTTTATCAGTTAGTCACAAGGTTTTATTTCCCACACAGAGGTGGTCATAGAACAGATAGATGGCTGTTCTAGAAGGTTGTACATAGCCCAAGACAGGTAATTAGCCTCTGGACCTGCAACATTTCAGTCTCTTCCACAGTGCTGGAATTCTAATCAGTCAATCAATCTCTGCAGACACAGCTTCTTTTCAGGAGGTTTGTTCACACCACACAGGCCCTGGTTCTGAGGCTCTAACCTAGATGGTCAAGCCTTGTTCAAGAGCTACAGTAACAAGCTTGGATTAGAGTCAAGAAGGCATCTGCTGTGACTTCTAGGCTCTTGTGTCCTGGAACAAATAATTGGACCAGGGACACATGGAAATAGTCTGTTAAGAATGAGAAAGGTACCCCTCAAAAGTGAGGAGATCTCAAAAGCTTCAGTCTTGAGCATCATGACCCCTATGGGACACTTACATAGCACTAACCGCCCCCCACACTTGGAAGGTTTGCCCTTGTAAACAGCATGTTCTGATCTTTCCTGTCACACTGGTGAGAGTGATGTCCAACTGGCATCTTTTATATATGCTAAACTTGATATCGCTCTCTCTCTCTGCTTATTACCACAGTAAAATTCCTAAAAGGCTCCCTAAATCAGGAGACTAAAGGTGATTTGAGCAACTATTGGCCACACAGCTCTGGCCTAATCGCCACCCACTCTGGGTATTCACCTACTCTGTTACAGACAGAGGTTGAGAGACTAATGAATCTCTAAAATCCAAGTATAAGAGTAACAATGTGTATCCACACATGTCCACAATAGTATCTAACAGTAACTATGAGGGTTGATTTATAATCAGTTGTACATGGAAGGAGGGAATACGATAAAGTTTATTGCTCATTCAGTCCTTTGGTATAGAGGTAGGGATTCTTTTTTAAATAATTAGGACATATAGCAGGCTACAAGTTCATTTATTCTGTTTTCACCTAATTAACCTCTTTTCCTCATGGAATCTTAGTCAAACAAATGACCTCCATTTCTGCTCTCCTGTATAAAGCTTGTAGTGTGCAGCTTAACTGTCAAGTTAAAAGGCAAAAATTCAAAAATCTCTTCCTCATATAAAATGGGAAATTCTGGCTAGCTTGCATTCATTAGAAACTGAAAGTGGAAAATAAATACCCAGAATCCCCTAGGCAAGGCCACGTATTATTCTGTCTGCAAAAGCCTGCTGAGCCTGAGTCTCAATGTGAGAACAGCGGTATCCTCTTTCAAAGAAAGCAAGACTGCCTAAGTCTTCAGCATCTTTATCAACAGCCATTTGTTTTCTTATCTATTTTCAAAAGACAGTCAATAGTGAATAAATTAATTGAGAAACATCACTTTCTGCTATAGACCTCAGGTTCAAAAAGAGAAGAAATGAACAAAGAAGCTGAGAAAAACAAGAAGAAACACACACACACACACTCTCATTCTCAGACGCTGCCTCGAAATAAGACTGCAATTTAAATTAAATTATAATTAATAGCAGCAGTTTTGTTGAAGTGCCTCGGATCATCACTTTCAATGCTGAAGCTCCAGTGGTTTCCATGGAGACATTTTCTCTATGTGATGTCAAATCCAATCTTTTTTCCCCCTTTTTAGTCTCTGACATACGACAACCTGAAGCTTTTAGTGCCTTTCATTTGGGGGAGTTTTATGTTAAATAGTTACTTTTACATGCAGTTAAATGTGGTTTTTGTGCAATTTGTTTCTGAGCCTGAAGTCTACAAGTTTTCATATTTGAAACATAAAATAAGTACTAGAACCCCTGGAATTATCTTTGTCTTATTCCACATTCTCTCCTCGTTGCCCTAGACAGATGAGAAACTGGAGAAAAGAATTCAAATATGTTTTTCAATATTCTGTTCTTCCAAGTGCATTTTAAAGTCAGTTTCTGGTTTCAACGCTTGTCTTGAAACTTTTTATTAATTTTTCATAGTTTAAAAATGCAATCAAAAACTATATTGTGATAGTGGAGTTAAAAAACACAGTTACCTCTGTTCTTAGTTTTGCCATGGCCATGACCATTTTCTTTGTGTCATTTTGATTCTTTAGGAGTGATGTCAGATACCAAGAGACCGGGGGCGGGGTTCTGATTTGCAGCATCAGTTGAGGCTTCTTAGAGATGACCCCTTACTGCCATTGTGTGGGATTTCCCTTTGTCAGATAAACGTCTCTCATACTCTGATTTGGAGATAGAAAAAAAAAATAAAACACACATGTAGACCCTTTAGTTTTAATGTATATGAGTGGTTTGCCTACACGCATGTCTGTGTATCACTTGCATGCCTGGTGTCCATGGGGGCAGAAGAGGGCATTGATCTATGAGTATAATACTAGAAACGACCAAACAAAAAGAATGCAAGCAGGAGAGATGCACAGAAATGCACACATGTACGTGAGGAATTAAATCCGAGCAGGATGGCTCTTTGCCTGGTGGTCGTCATCACAGGATGGTTATTTTGTGCTGTTACTAGATCCCTGGCATAAACAGCTCAAGGAAGGAAGCATTCCTTTGCTCACCATTTCAGAGGTGTTATTCCAACACAGCGGGGAGCCTCTGGCACAGCAAAGCAGCTCACAGCATGGTGGCCAGGAAGTAAGAACAGGCACAGAAAGGACCCAGGGACAACATGTCTCCAAGGATCCAAAAGCAATGGCCTATTTCCTCCAGCTAGAGTCCCACCTCCTAAAGTTTCCAGAACCTCCTCCAGAAAGGACCACTCTCCAACAGATGAATTTTTAGGGGGACACTTCCTGTGTCTGTCATTTGGGGCTCCAGGAGAAATGCATTGAGTATAGTCTGTACTTACAGGATGCAAGTCTGCCCCTGAGATTCAATAGCACCTCTTTATTTTATCACTCCAAATTTGGATTTACTCATACAATTTCCCAAGACATAGACTCCTTGATATTTCAGCACCTCTAAAATTGTTTGGCTCTCCCAGGGAGCTGGAAGGAGGGAGGGGCGAGGGGGGCACAGCCTGAATATCAGCTGACCAGAGCACATGTCATGAATGAGCTTTGTCATCCACAACCCAGGCTCGTGTCTTGGTCGCTGTATTTCTCTACACATTCCAAAAGGATGCTGGGGGAAAGAACAGTAACAAAGAAATACATCTACCAAAGTAGCATTTGCTGTGATTGCCAGGATAAAATAGCTTTGCCACAGGGAGTGGGCATTCACATGCTTTGGAGTAACCAGGCTTAAGTTAAAAATAAAGCCATAAAAGCAGGGATGTTCATGAAAGGAAAGAGGAATAAAAAAGAACTATGCATGTCCTTGATTTTGTAAGGGTTTTTAATGGCCTGAAGGGTTTCCACTAATTGGTTTCTAACAACAACCAAGGTCTAGTGAATGCGGCATCTTTAATATGCTTTCTGTATTTAATATATTCATTTCCACTGTTTGTGAGGAAGGAAGAATAAAACTGTTGCGTTGCTTTAAGGCTTTAGTTGGCAGTGGGCAGCTGAGTTTTTAAATTATATCTTCATAGAAGAGTTATTGAAGGGTGTCTTAGTTATGGTTTCTGTTCCTGTGATGAAACACCAGGACCAAAAGCAACTTGGGGAGGAAAGGTTGATTTCACTCATAGTTCCATACAACAGTTCATCACCAAAAGCAGTGAGGGCAGGAACTCAAGCAGGGCAGGAACCTGGAGGCAGGAGCTGATGCAGAGGCCATGGAGGGTGCTGCTTACTGGATTGTTCATCATAGCTTGCTCAGCCTGTTTTCTTATAGAACCCAGGACCACCAGCCCAGGGACAACACCACCTACAATGGGCTGGGCCCTCTCCTGTCAATCACTAATTAAGAAAATGCCCTATAGGCTTATCTACAGCCCAATCTTATAGAGGCATGTTCTTAAATGAGGCTCCCTCCTCTCTGATGACTTTAGCTTGTGTCAAGTTGACATAAAACTATCCAGCACAAAGAGGCTCCATGGATGTTTGAACAACCCTTCACAGACTGATTTTAATTATGCTCATTGATGAATATGCATTTAGCATTCCCTTGCTGTACAGCATTGTTATTCATCAGAATAGAAGTTTTAACTGAGATTTGTCCCTTCCTTTAAGATGACAACTACCACATAAGAAGTGATAAGATGTTGGCAAGAAGGTGCAGAGGATAAAATGCTTCTCTACAGTCATGAGGACCAGAGTTTGATCGCTAAACCCACATTTTTAAAAAATGGCATATGATTGTGATTCTAGCCCTGGGGAGGCAAAGACAAGTAGATTATGGCTCACTGGCCAGCTAATCCCAGTTTTGGGTCTATGAGAGACTCTGTCTCAAAAATATATTTTTTTTTAAAAAAAAATGTATAGTGCCTTAAGGATAGCATTCATAG
>CABHPH010156265.1:8145-29633 GCA_902168325.1 Peromyscus nudipes
TATCTATCTATCTATCTATCTATCTATCTATCTATCTATCTATCTATAACATATACATATCTATAATATATACATATCATATATCTATAATGTATGTAGACGTATATTATTTTGAGACAGTGTCTTGTCAGGTTGCCAAGATGACCTTAAATTCACACTGGAGACCAAGCAGGTCTTGAACTTAGGATCCTCCTACCTTAGCCTCCAAGCATTGGTGTTCTGGGCTTTTACTACCAGGCCAGAGCCACACACTCATGCTTCGTAAACTCACTCCTGAATACATTCTATCTCTTTTGAGACAGAGAATACGATGCTGTCCAAGGAGACAAAAGCATTTAGATTCCAGTGTAGAAAAAACTATTTCCAGTGAGGGAGACCCCAGTTCATTAACAGTGGCCCTTAAACTGCATTTGACCACATGTTCACATGTAGACTGCAGAGTAATTCATATTTAACTTCAGTAATATTCAGTTAGCTCATTTTAGAGAGTATGGTTCACTCGACAGTCACTTTTTAGGAAGTAGTCTCTAGTAACTTAGGTTTGTATTAAGTGGATGTTTTGTCCCAGGAGACATTCAAAGACAGGGTTTTAGACATTTCAGATGAATTATTAGAGAAAATTTAAAGCTTGTCCAGGACGAGCATGGGAGACCTTGTAAGTGGAGGCAATAAAGTCATGCTAGAACTAGGTAGAGACTAGGTGTAAGTGACAGATGACCCCCATGGTCCAGTTGAGTTGACCCCCAGTAACTTCTCTGAGCGATTTTCTGCCATTTGTGACAAATCTAATCTGGGCAACAACTGAAATGTCATGAAAAGAGATATTCCTTCTTTGTGATTCCTTGGACGCTTTGTTTTTCAGATCACCAGCGAAGCCCTCAGTAGTATCCGCACTGTGGCGGGCATTGGTATGGAGAGGAGGTTTATCAAAGCGTTTGAAGCTGAGCTGGAAAAGTCATACAAAACAGCTGTCAGGAAGGCGAACATCTATGGACTCTGCTTTGCCTTTTCACAGGCCATATCATATTTTGCAAGTTCCTCTGGCTATATATATGGAAGTTACTTAATAGCCGAGGAAGGGCTGCATTTCAGCTTTGTTTTCAGGTGAGGCCTTATGAGAGTGACACTCCGGGGGACTTGCCTGGATTTGTCACTTAACTTCCTTGCTGCCCAGCAAACCATTCCCTAAAAGCAGCTGGGTTTGTTCTCTTTCAAAGTTCTAAGGGGTATGAGCTAGCTCTTCTGGACTTGTCTGCCTCACAGACTTCTGTCTGTCTGTCTGTCTCCAGGAGGCCTTGGTAGCGATCGAGCTCATTTCCTTCATGAATTATCTTAGAGGTTCCTATTCAATAGAAGAAGCATGTCCTACACTGTGAGCATGTTCAAGTCTCTCCATATTTTCTTTACTGAGGTATCTTTGGCAAAAACAAACAAACAAACAAAACACCTCACGCAATGAAGCCTAGGTTTAAGGATTTGAGAAATGAAATCCACATTTGAACTGGAGGAATGAAAAAAAAAATGACCATAAGCAGACGAATCATAAGATGAATTGTTGTAATTATATTTACACTTGTTAGAGCTGACTGTCGAGGCCTGGAACAAGATAGGCCCAAGGGCTGTTGTATTTGAACTCTGTTCCTCCATTGCAAAGACAACTGATTTCTAGCCTCTTCCTCTGAATGGAGACAGGGTAGGCTAGAGGAAGGTGTCTTTGTTCTTCCAGTCAGGGTCTGCTTACTTCCAGAGGGGAGGGCCTAAGAGTACACGTGAGGGTGATAGTGGAGGGTAGTGAGAGCAGAGGCAATCTTAAGTTTGCAGGGCATGGATGCATGATCCTCTCACCTGATATCATTCTTCCAGTACTTTCCTGCTAGCCCACTATACCCACATCAACTAGGAAAGTCTCTTCTCTCAACCCTTGTGAATTTAAAGTTACCAGCCCAGACCAGGGAACAGCAACTCTTGAGTTCTTTCTGTCCGTTTGTATGAGTATGTAACAAGTTATTGGCCAGCATGTGAGAATCAAGAGCCTATAGCAAAATTCTAGTTTTTGGTTTTGCTTTAAGAACCAGAAAGTCGTCTTTCATCATTTCCTACCTTATCCCCAAAGCTTTCATTCTCGGAAGCCTTGTCCTGGGCTCCTGGAGAATGCGGGTTTCCGACCCTGGTCTGGAAACAGTCACTGATTACAAGCCGAGCGTAAGAAACATGCTTACACATCCCCCGCCTATCATCCCACCCATGAAGACCCCTGTGAAAGATAGCGCTGATGGGCAGTCTCATGGGCTCCTATGCACAACAAGGACCGGCACGCACAGCACCATGGTTGTCTCGCATAACTAAGTTATTCATTTGTTCATTCACTCCTAAAGTCCGTGTTGATCTAGTTAGCGGCTGGGACAAACAGAAGGATACAGGCAATTGCATTTTCCTTACCCTGTCTGACGCCCGGCTTCTATGGGTGCTTGGCATAGAAGAGGTACTTCCATTGCCTGCCATTGTCACTATCTTTTACACACCTGTCCGTGATTCCTGGAATGTAAAATGGGAAGAAAAGCCAACTTAATCTGGTCATCTTTCAAATTCCTCTCTAAGATAATTGTTTTCAAAAGTCTCCTCCACTCCACTCCCCCCCCCTCCACTAAAAAAAAAGTTTTTAATGTGGTAGATCTAGGATTTGGAGGTCTGAGCCCTACCCCATTCAGTCTACCCCTTGACCCTTTTACAGAGAGCACAATTTAAAAACTACTAATGTTTCTAACTCCCACAAGACCAGGCATGTCCAAAATGACTTGCTTAAGCTGCCTGGGGATAGCACCCAACACTTTTGCCTCTTAGGCCTTCATACTACCCACACCCCACCTCTCACTCTCTGGGTATTTGATTGCAGGACGATCTCTTCAGTTATGATGAGTGCAACAGCTGTTGGAAGAACCTTCTCTTATACCCCAAGTTTTGCCAAAGCTAAAATATCAGCTGCACGCTTTTTTCAGTTGTTAGACCGAAAGCCTCCAATTAGTGTATACAGTGGAGCAGGTGAAAAGTGGGTAAGTACTGGGCTGGAAGAGGTGTGTGAATGTGTGCGTGCGTGCGTGCGTGCGTGCGTGCGTGCGTGCGTGTGTGTGTGTGTGTGTGTGTGTGTGTGTGTGTGTTTATGAGCGTGCATGTGTTTGTATACAAAAAAAGCTGTTGAAGATGGTCAGATGATGCCATTTTAGATTCTAAATTTTAGCAGCCTGTGTTCATCCATATGCACCCAGAATGGACAAACAATGGATTTATAAAGGTAAAGGAAGGAAATGATTGACATGAAAAATCAGGTATTGCATTGACATTTGAATAATACAACAACACGTAATTCTATCAGTTCATTTTCCATTACCACAACTCAAGGATGTGTAATGTATACAGAAGAAGTTTGCTGGGCATGTTGGTATACCTCTGAGCTCAGAAGGCTGAGGCAGGATGATTGTAAGTTTGAGGCCAACCTGACTTTCATAGCAGAAAAGATGTTTATTTAGTGCACGGTTTGGAGGCCGAAAGTATACAATCTGGTGGTTCCATCATTCAGTCCTTTAGAACCTCAGAACTACAATATATCATAATGAGTGGTGTCCCTGCCCACTAAAAAAAAATCTCCATATGTTCAAGAGAGTAAAACACCAGTAAAGCTAAGCTAAATTATGAAATTTTTAGTCAAGTAACTTATTTTTCCTTTAGCTTGATAGACTTATTCTCTGCAAATGTTTACCCATTTCTAGAGTTCATAATTCAGATAGTGTTTTAAATTAATGTTTTATGTTATCATATACAATAATAGGGTTTGTCACGGTATTTACATACATGTGCATCATTATACTTTATGATCGTTTGTTCCCTTCTCTGACTTCCTATTTCCAGAACCCCCCTTCAAGTTGGTTCCCTTCCTCAACCTAAACTGCCCCTCCTTCTGCTTTCGGATTACATGTGTGATACTGCTCTCTCCCCACACCCTGCCCTCAGAGCTCTTCCTCCCTTCTCCTTTGTAGTTTCATGAGCTACACACAGATACATATAAGTACACACCCACAAATACATACATATATGATTTTATTTGTTTTAATTATGTATATATGTGTGTATCTGTATGTGTTTGTGCATATGAGTACAGTACCTACAGAGTCCAGAAGAGGGTGGTGGATCTCCTGAAGCTGGAGTTACATGCAGTGAGGTACCCAACATGAGTGCTGGAATCAAATTCAGGTCTTCTGGAAGAGTAGTCATGCTCTTATACTCTGAGCCATCTCTCTGGCCCCCATAAATTTGGGGTTTGCATATAACAAAAACCCACAGTGTTACTCTCTCTGAATCTGACTTATTTTGTTCAATGAAATGATTTGTAGTCCCTCTACTTTCCTGAGAATGTCATGATTTCATTTTTCAGGGCTATGTAAAATTCCATTATGTATATACTCTAAATGAAGTTATTTGTTGATGGATCTCTAGGCTGGCAAAGTAATCCAAGAACTGAAAAATAAAATTACATGAAATTGAAAAACCTCTGCATGAAAGGAAAGAATCCCAGATGAAGGAACTACAGAGTGGGCAGAAAAAATTTCCCAAGTGTACATCAAATAAATGATTAATATTTAGGATCTAAAAAGAACTGTAAAAATTAAACTCCCTAAACCAAATTATCCAAACAATAAATGGGCTAAGGAGCTGAATTAACAGTCCCCAACAGAAGAAATACAAATGGCAAAACACATTTGAAAAAATATTTGACATCCCTAGCCATTAGAGAAATGCAAATTAAAGCTGCTTTGAAAGACCGTATAACCCCAGTCAGAATGACCATCGTCAAGAAAACAAATGATAACAAATGCTGTCGAGGATGTAGGGAAAGAGGAGCCCTTATCCACTGCTGCGAAGAATGTGAACTTGTTCCCATTCGTTTGGCTATTTGTCCCTGTGCTTTTTCCAACCTTGGTCTCAACAATTCTCGCTCATACAAACCCTCCTCTTTCTCACCAATTGGACTCCTGGAGCTCCACTTGGGGCCTGGCCGTGGATCTCTGCTTCCAGATCCCTCAGTCATTGGATGAGGTTTCTAGCACGACAATTAGGGTGTTTGGCCATCCTCTCACCAGACTAGGTCAGTTCGGGCTGTCTCTCGACCATTGCCAGCAGTCTATTGTGGGGGTATCTTTGTGGATTTCTGTGGACCTCTCTAGCACCCTGCTTCTTCCTATTCTCATGTCAGTGGGACCGGGACCTGTCCTTAGTGCATGTGCTGGCTATTTGGAATCTGGGGCTTATGCAGGGACACTTGGCTCAGCCTGGGTGGAGGAGGGGACTGGACCTGCCTGTACTGAATCTACCAGGTTGAACTTAATCCCCAGGGGAGTCTTTGCCCTGGAGGAGATGGGAATGGGGGTGAACTGGGGGGAAGGCAGGGAGGGGGGAGAACAAGGGAATCCGTGGCTGATATATATAAAATTAAACTAAATTATAAAAAAAAAGAATGTGAACTTGTGCAGCCACTGTGGAAATCAGCATGGAAAACTGAATAGACTGTAGCAGGCTTTTTTGGACTGCCAACCCCCAAATCATGACACAGAGACTTATTATTAATTACGAGAGCTCAGCCTATAGCTTAGGCTTGTTTCTAACTAGCTCTTACAACTTGAATTAACCCATTTCTATTCATCTAAGTACTGTCATGTGGCTTGTGGCTTTCCCCTCTCCTCCTGCATGTCTTGCTTCCTTTGCATCAGGCTGGAGACTTCACCTTTCTTCTTCCCTGAGACCTCTCTGTCCCCAGAAGTCCCGCCTAACCTCTTCCAGCCTAGCTACTAGCCATTCAGCTCTTCATTAAACCAATCACAGTGACACATCTTCACACAGTGTAAAGGAATATTCCGCAACAATAGACCTACTGTATGACTCAGCTATACCATTCTAGGATGTATACTTGAAGTCAACATACTACAGAGACACTCTCACATCTGTGTTAATGTGGCACTAGTCACAATAAGCCAGGAAATGGAACCGACTTAGTTTTCCACCGGACAGTTGAAACACACTAAAATATTCATCTCCGTGGCACAGACTCCAAAGAACTCATTATTTTAAAGAACAGGGTTATAACAGTTCAAAGAATTGCCGGCTTCCTTGATGCATTAACTTTGCTATTCTCTTCCTCTTTTTACTATAAAGGAATAGGTGATAAGGAACTGCCCTTAGTTCAGAATGAGGTTAAGAGGTCAAATGCCTTTAATTTCCTCATCTCTCTTTATGCTGCACCTGCCAGCATTGGGAAGAAAATGTCATTTTGTAGTGGTGTTTACTTGGTTGCTTGTTTTGAAGCAGAATGTAGCCTATGTAGCCCAGGCTAGCCTCCAGCGAACTCACCATCTTCCTCCCTCTACTTTCTGAGTTCTGGGTTTACCGTTGTGTGCCACTATCCTGACTAGAATGTCACCCACTGAGTTGCTGTTTCATAATGCATAGTTTCACAAAGTTGTGTACATTGAGGTACATCTTACATATTGCAGGCTCCAGCAGGAGTACATGTAATTCCAGTCCTCTCATTCACAGGGCAACTTCCAAGGGAAGATCGACTTTATTGACTGCAAATTTACGTATCCTTCCCGACCTGATATCCAAGTTCTGAATGGTCTCTCCGTGTCTGTGGATCCAGGGCAGACCCTGGCTTTTGTTGGCAGCAGTGGGTGTGGCAAAAGCACCAGCATTCAGCTGTTGGAACGGTTCTATGATCCTGATCAGGGAAAGGTGGTAAGTGGTGCAAAAGCTTTGGGGGATTTTGCTTTCTGTATAAGATCTGCCCCCAAGAGGTCTCTGAGGCTGCGCCTTGCCAGGTTAAACTGTTTGTCTTGGACACTCCCCCGCTACCCCCCCCCCCCCCCCCGTGGATGTTTTCATTTCCATCATTTGCTGGTTGACCTGACTCTGCCCCATAACTTCTAACATCAGACTCTTCCCAGTTCCAGATGGCCTGCTGACCAGTTAGGAAAGAAAACTGGACACACTGCAAAGCTAGAGATGAGTGTATTTGAAAGACATTTACTTACCTGTAAATGGAGCAGAAAGTGCAGACTAATCAGAAAACTAATGGCTGGGGATGGAAAAAGCGCGGAGGTGGGGGACAAGGGATACAATGATAAGTAAGCAAGACAAGGAAGCAAGCGTGAAAAACCTGAGACAATCCAGGTCCGAGAAGCTTAAGCCTAATAACAGATAAACTCACATTGACAAAGCCTTGGCAAGGATGGTTGAAACACTGGTCAACTGCTTTATTGCTTATTCTTCTAAGTACTTCTTCCTCTCGTTTCCTCTCTTTTTCCCTCTTTCTTCTCAGGTAATATACTCACCAGACTATACAATCAGATAATAAAGATTTTTAATAAAAAGTAACACTCCCCTGTGTTTCTTTGCTCAACTTCCTTCACCACTTCATACTTTGAGTTCTCCTAGTGATTATTACTTCTGTGTCTCTAGTTGCTCTGCTTTCTGTCTCCATGATTTAACTAACTTAGACTCTCTGCTGATTTCTTTCTTTTTCCCCAACACACCCCAGTACTTTTAAAAATGCTCCTTCTGATCTCCCTGAATAGTGTGATCTTCATTGCAATGGGGACAGGTAACATTCTGAAGAGAAACACCGAGAGAAAAGTGAGGTTCTCTTGCATAGAGCAAAGAAAAGGAGCAAGCAGATAGTAGCAGAAGCCAGGAGGGTATGAAAATAAGGAGTAGGAATTGATTGCTTGTGGTTCATGACCCTCGCCGCTATTGATTTTAGATGTAAAGATTTTAATGTATTGGCAAGTATTTGGTGACTAACCTAAGAAATGCATTGCCCTAGAGATCTCATCTCTACAAGGGAAAGAGCTCCCTTTTCTAAAATGTCAGCTCTGTCACGTCTATGTCCAGGTAGATGTGAACTGCTGCAGCCTGACTCCACCATGCGTGACCTCTCCAACATTAGCATGGATACTAAGCATGTTTCTCTTTTGCACACATTGAATTCTCTAGTCACTGGAAGGAAGCAATCATTTTATGATTTCTTGCATTTAAGAGGCACAGTACATTTTGTGAGCTCATTGTAATATGTATCTATGAACACTGTAAGTAGGAAAATACTCCTTCAATCAATTTAAAAGAATCCTCTTTGCTTTTAGACAAGCTACCAAACACAGGCACAGTACGTTCAATATTTAATTAGGCATCTGTGATATGTCCTACACTGTCTGTGGGAGATTCTTCAGGAATATGAAACATATCTTCTATTTCCTAGGTGGTCATAATATAGCACAAATACAGCAATTAGCAAAAAGCTCAATTTCTGACTCAGTATTAAATTGTGCTTGCAGAAATAGATCCTATGGGAAATACCTCAGGCTGAGCAAGGACTACCTCTTATTGAGGGCTTCTGTACTCATCTTTGTCTTTTTAAATAGGGTTTAATTTTCCATTGCTTAGAAGTTACCTAAAATATATCCTGCTCACATTATTTGAAATAAACTTTTTTCCCCCTGAAATCATATAGTCAAATACTTTACAATTAATATGTTAGATTTACTATACCTCTGGGATAGAATATTTGGAATCTTAACTGAACCAACTTAAATAGCACATATTTTTGTGGTTGAACTTCCCTGACTTCTGGACTGTGAGTTCCCAGGAAACAGACATCGTGTTCTCACATAGCACAAGAGACTGTTTATATGGTGCCTCCTGGCAGATGACTCCATAAGTGATTGTGACTAAGTGAACAGTTATATTTTCCCCTGGACTTATTATCTCAGCTGTCCAGAGAATATTGTCAACAGAGCCAAGGACACAGGTTTGATCTTCATGTCATCTAATAGCATCTGTCTGTCTCTCTCCCTGGCCCCACCCCCTACCCTCTCCCTCTCTTTCAGGAGACTCCCAAAGCCTCAGAATACAGTAAGTGTACATATCTGAACAGACTAGGCTATGCCAAACTATAAGGAGAATTTTTTCTTAACTAAATGCTATTCTGAGATCCTTTCTCATTTATATAATACCTGTAGAGCTAGAGTTTGGAAAAAAACAACATTCCAAGAGCAGAGTAATCAGTGTCAACTTTGAAAGCATGCCTGTCAGAAACAAGTTCCCGAGGCCACAGGCAATGAGATGTATTCCCCCAGGTCTCTGGGGGTGTTCACTCTAAAGCAGCACAAATACGCTGTCCAGCACCTGACTCCACCATGGGGACTTCCCTCACGGCTGGCATGCTGAAACTTCTTGTCCTTTGCTGTCCTCTCTTTTGGCAGATGATAGATGGTCACGACAGCAAAAAAGTCAACGTTCAGTTCCTCCGTTCAAACATTGGAATCGTTTCCCAGGAGCCGGTGTTGTTCGATTGTAGCATAATGGAAAACATCAAGTATGGGGACAACACCAAAGAAATCTCCATGGAAAGAGTCATAGCTGCCGCGAAGCAGGCTCAGCTGCACGACTTCGTCATGTCCCTCCCGGAGGTAAGCCCCAAGTCTGCTGTTCCTACAGGAACACAGTGCTGTGGAGAGGTAGGGTACCCAGAAAGTAGCAGGACTGTGGCTCAGGTAGAGGGTCAAAGGCAACACAATGTATTTCCCAGTGTCTTGTATTCTCTTGGTCTTTTAGGTAAAACAAATGCCCTCCATCACCACATGCTAGAAAGTGTTATAATGTCAAACAAAATGGATGTTGTAGAGTTTGCTGCATATAAAACAATGCCCATAGAACATGATGTAGCCTGGCAGAAAGAAATCCAGAGGTTCAGCATGGGTTTGAAGGCAAGCTTTCTCATTTACTACCTGAGTGTGAAAATTTGGGATGCCTACCTATCCAATCTGATATTGCCTATTCCATCTGCCAAATGCAAAGAAACCCCAAAATATTAAAATGAGGGCATAGAGGTCAAAGGTCAGGGACATAGCTTGCTGGTAGAGCTCATGCATGAAACCCCGGGTTCCAAAATCAGCCACACAAAGAAAGCCGCAGCAGCAGCAATTGATGGCCATTCTGTACTGGAAGCATGGGGATGGTGGGGTAAGTTGCATCTGTCTTGGTGCCTTTTGCTTTCCCAGAGCTGAGTCTGAATTTGGCAGTCTCTACCATGTGGTTTTCCCTTCACCAGGCACCTCTCTTGGTGACTATTTAATTACAAGAAACAAATACAAAAAATGTAACATCTAAGTTCTAGGCTGCAGCCTTCTGCACTCCGATTTTTACAGTACAGAATTTCCAAAAGCTTGGAAATTCCTTTTCTCCTTGGACTGTTGCATCTGTAAACTGTCTACTTGTGGTGTGCTTCTTTCTTTGTTTACTTGCCCTTTCCCTGGTTTTCTCCAGTCCTAGGCTCCTGCCCTTCTTCTTGGCTGGGTAGCCTAACAAGCAAGTGTATTGAAATTCCTGAATTGAAAAGCAAAGGAACATTTTGAATACCCATGTTTGCTAGTGTGCCTAAAAGCAAAGATTTTTTAAAAAATTTATTAAAGAAGTATTTTCCTACTAAAAGTGCTTGTAGACATTTTACAGTGTGATAACAAAATGTACTGTGCCTATGAAATGCAAGAAATCATAATGATTTTTCTTGGATCTCTCTCCTGGCTTAGTTGAACTTTTTCCGGAGGCAAGGGAGGGAAACACAGGCAGGCAGGTTAGAGTAATGGACAAGGCAGAGGACCAGAAACTAGGTGAGTCAAGACTTAACCTCACACTTGAGGTTCATTGCTTATTTGTCTTTGTGCAATTGTCTTGCTTCTCTACGCCTCAGTTTTATAATGTATAAATTCAAAATAATATCATTTCTGTGACTATGAAATGGTACTCAGAATAATTATCCAGCTGTGGTGGTGCACACCTTTAATCCCAGCACTTAGGAAGCAGAGGCAGAAGTATGTGAGTTTGAGGCCAGCCTGTTCTATGTAGAGAGTTCCAGGATAGCCAGGGCTACACAGTGAGACCTTGTCACCCTGTCGAAGAAGGAGGAGGTAGAGGAGGAGGAAGAGGAAGAAGAAGAGCAGCAGCAGCAACAACCACCACACAATCCTTGATGCAAACTAAATACTGTATGAATGTTAACTATTTTTAACTTTGCCATGCTGGGCATCTAGCTAGACATTTTCTTTCCTAATTTCATAAAAAGTTCACAGCACACATGTATGCTAGGCACTAACCCTGCATTTTGCAGGTGAGTTTATGGCTTAAAGACATTTAAACAAGTTGTTGATGTTCACTAGGCTAGTAAGCAACTGTCTAACTTCCAACCAAGGCTTGTGTCCCAGAATGCTCTCCCAAGGGAAGGAGTCAACCAGAAAGCCTTTAAGGGCTTCTCTATTGCTGGGATTAGCCTATCTTGCAAAAGATCTTTGGATGAAAGTCTAGAAATCAGAGAATCTCAAACCAAAGAAGATCTCCTATGTGGAATCTTAGCTGGACATAGCAAGGGATCAAAAGTATAACCCTTAAAGAAACGCAGAGACGGGAATCACGCCTCTCATTTTCCAGCCCCAACTTCATATATTTAATATTTCTAGCTAGATTTGATATATTTTATTACATTCATTCACTGTTTCTAAGTTCAAAAAAAAAAAGAAAAAGAAAAAAATTTAAATTCATGGAAGAGTCATTGATGTGGGCTCCAAACAGCACAAGAGCAATGGCTGTGTCCTCTAGTTTTCAAACTTGCTATGTTTTTTTTTTTCTCCTAGAAATATGAAACTAATGTTGGGAGCCAGGGCTCTCAACTCTCTCGAGGGGAGAAACAGCGCATTGCTATTGCTCGGGCCATTGTACGAGATCCTAAAATCTTGCTACTAGATGAAGCCACATCTGCCCTAGATACAGAAAGTGAAAAGGTACGTGTTAGTTTTCTAAACTCTTAGGTCACTAGAGATGAGTCTTTGCTGGAAGATTTTTACACATAAAATGACACTATTTTCAGTTGTCTTATTCATTTATAGTAGAAACTGATAATATTTTTCTTTGGAAGCAAAAGACAGTAATTTATAAATAACAGTCTAACAGGGCTATTGCCATTAAAAAGAACTGCACTTTAAAATAATTTTTCTATAAGGTACTTTAGGTTAAATGACATTTTTTCAAAGGCAAATAGTTTTCTTACATAAATTGAAACAATTTATGTAATCTGTGAAACATAACATATTTTATAGTTTTTAAATTATGTGATAGAGTAAGTAGGCCGTACACAACATCTAAAAGGAGGTGGTAGCCATGTGGAGTTTCCATAGTAGAACATGTCGAGAGAAGAACAACTATGAATTCAGAGTTTATGATCTACGTCTTTAAAATTGAGATTCTACTTTGGAGCACACTAAAGTGTCCTCAGTGAAGGGAGTGTCAGAAACCATTAACTGCCCCATGCTTTGCTCTTTGGTTTTATCTTAGTAAATTGGACAATTCAGTATTGTAAAATTACACAATGACATAGTATTTAGCTCATTCTTGCTTCACTGAACTTTCTCAGTACGTGGGCTGCAATTTAAATAAAGCATAGATGTATTGTCTGTACAGCCATTTGCTTACTCCCCTTTAGTGCTCAGTCTTTGGGGTCATCCCTAAGCACAGAGCTGTTGCTCAGGTGGTATTTGAGATGGACCCTCACAGCAGTGGATGGGGAACAACCCTGTGTCTTTGCATTGACTCTCCATCTTCTTTTTGTAGACTGTGCAGGTTGCTCTGGACAAAGCCAGAGAGGGTCGGACCTGTATTGTCATTGCCCATCGCTTGTCTACCATCCAGAACTCAGACATCATCGCTGTCATGTCACAAGGGGTGGTGGTTGAAAAAGGGACCCATGAAGAACTGATGGCCCAGAAGGGAGCATACTACAAGCTGGTCAGCACCGGAGCCCCCCTCAGTTGACCTGACTGACCCTCACACACACATAATAATGTATCAAGTCCAGGAGGGCCGCAGGTTGTGGTACTTATACAGAGAATCATTAATGTTTTACAGATATCATCATCCACTGGGATCTAAGCTAATTTCGAGTGACTTTCAGTAATAATTCAGTTTGAAACGTCTATGTAGAAAAGAGAGAACCTAGGGTCAGAGCGAGTGAAAATCCAAGGTCAGCAGCTGCTTACCTACTACCCAGTGCTGCTCTGGGTGGGAGCTGATCGCTTCATCATCCAGGACTTAGTGAGAGGCCATGGAGTCTTCCTCTGGGACAGAGAACTAGCTTTTGACCAGTTTTTGACTTGTGAAAGCTCCTTGTGCACTGAGCCTGCTGAACAATCTGCACTCAACAGTTGTTGGAAACAGATCAAGGTCAAGAACAAAGGACATAAGACTTTTGGTATTTCTTGATTAAGTTCTATTTGTTTTCTATATGGAAGCAAATCCATTTACCTCTAATCCCGTGGATAGAGAAAGGAGCATTTTCACATTCTGGAATCTCTCAGGCTGGGGGAGGGCCAAAGTGAGCTAAGGAATAGTAGAGGTTACCAGTCAGGTGGATTGACTTAGACTGAAGACTCAGGGTGTTGGTGTCATCATACACTACAGCTGGATCTGCCAGTGTGGAGCAGGACATCTTCCAGGACTTCTTCTATTCATTCCCTGCCTCTGTATCGCCTGATGTCCCTTATTCCTATGAAATCCTAGTCATGGAGTGGAAATGCATCAGCCTCAGAAGTTGTTACATAATAATCTAGTTAAACATTGTAGAAAAACATCCACGTTTGTCATTTTCTTCAGAATACCACTAAATACCACTTCTTATGGTATCAAAGAAGGCGCGTAGTCTCAGGAATAAAGAAAATTTCAAAATCATGCCAGGAAAAAAAATGTGTGAGCTAAATTTGTGACAATGGATTTCAAAGACAAGAGAAAATTGACATGTAATCTGTTAGCTAGGCAAAGCCTGTAGGCACTTTCCTACCACAGGCCCCTGGGAAGGCTAGGATACAAAAGTCTCAGGGTCCTTCTGGAAGGAGGAGGCAGAGAGAGACAGATGAGCCCAAAGTTAGATTTCTTACACAGGCTGAAAACCTGTGTAAATTTTGTGAGAGCACAGCCCACTCCAGCATGCTGGCAGCCCTTGTCCAGTTCCAGATGAACACGAACTACTGCTTCCCTTGCCCACAGGCAGGCTTGAGTGCAGGGACATAAACTACAGTTGAAGGGGTGAGTCATCTGCAAGAGAGAGGGACTGGGTAGAAGATTTCAGATGAACAGAAAATCGTGCACTGCCCTGTCTGACAGGGCATCCAAGAATTACTCTCTGGCTGGAGCAATTGGTCAGTATAAAAAATGAAAGGTCTATGGTCTGGTGCTAGGGAGACAGCAAGGAAAATTTCCTGTCCACCCACCACCCTACCCTGAAGTCCAACAACATGCTGCCACTGAGGCTGGTCTTTTCTGGCTGTTCAGTGTCTCTCTCAGGAGGAACAGACAGGCTACGATCAGTAGGATAGACTTTAACAAGTAAAGCAAAAGCTACCACAACAGAACACCAGGAGAAAGGAAGTGACAGGTAACAGACAAAGCAGAGCTTAGGAAAACACTGAGGTGAGACAAGATAGTTCCGTCTATTCAAATAAAAATAGGGATCTATGAAAATGACTACACACACACACACACACACACACACACACACACACACAACACACGCACATGCATGACACTCACATGCATGCACACACACATGCATACATTATACATACACACACATTAAATATGTAGAAAACAGCTCATGATAAAAGAAATGAAAAATTAAATAACAGGACAGCTCAAGGCCTGGTTCCCATGGGCCATACTGTCATGGCAACACCTCCTCTCTTCCATCTTCCTCCCAAGTCCATCTTGCTTGTAATTTCATCTGCCCATGCCCCCAAATGAACATCTGCAGACAGAGGAAGACTGAGCTGTGATGTTTTGAAATGGACGATTATTGTCGCTGCTGTTATTTGTCATTTGGTGTTGCCTGGCAAATAACTGCAAAGGTGGGTTAGCAGGTTAACCTGAAAGGTCAGAATTGCTGAAAGTGCCACGCCAGGGGGGTGGGGACGGGACACAGAGAGTGGAGGAATGCCTCTAGTTATGGAAAAGAGCAGGGAGTACATTTCAGGATAAATGACTGCTAACAAGGCACTGAGCCCTATAGTAAACACAGACCCATCCTCAACTCTTGAATAAGGAAGACTACAACTCACTTGTTTAGGTTTGCAGACAGCGAGGATGGGGTGTTTTCTGGGAGGTTGCCTGTTTCCTAGGAAGGCATCTGTGGGGCGTGCAAGAGGAATGAATGATGTTGTCCTGTTAAATAAAGTAATTCTAAGTAATTGATGAGAGGGAGCAGACTGACCGGACAAGTCGCTTCTGGTTGTGGTGTTTATCACAGCAATAGAAGCCTGACAGATACAACTGATCCCTGCTGTGGGATGGTCTGTATGTCAAATTGCTCTGATTGGTCAATAAATAAAACACTGATTGGCCAGTGGCCAGGCAGGCAGTATAGGCGGGACTAACAGGAAGAAGAATTCTGGGAAGTGGAAGGCTGAGTCAGAGAGACACTGTCAGCCGCCGCCATGACAAACAGCATGTGAAGATGCTGGTAAGCCACGAGCCACATGGCAAGGTATAGATTTATAGAAATGGATTAATTTAAGATGTAAGAACTAGATAGCTAGAAGCCTGAGCCATTAGGCCAAACAGTTTAAACAATATAAGTCTCTGTGTTTACTTGGTTGAGTCTGAGCGGCTGCGGGACTGGCAGGTGAGAGAGATTTGTCCTGACTGTGGGCCAGACAGAAAAACTCTAGCTGCAGATCCCCTGATTCTTTCGTCCAAAGCTCTTTCAACTTTAATTGCTCTGCATCTGCTCCGCGTGCACATGGAATAAAACATCTCAGCGACAGGAGACCATGAATTTAGAGCTGCATGCAAACATGCAACTTTGGCAATGGGTGTATTCATTTAGAAATGGGGAGCCTGGAATATTTGATATTGTGTTCTAGTAGAGAAAAATGCATGGGATCTCAATTAAGAGTATTTTGTCATATATAAGTCAAGAGCTAAATTTCAGAGTTAAGAAATATCGGTGGATTTGTGAGGTGGCTCAGTGGGTGAAGACACTTGCTGCCAAGCTGATGACCTGAATTTGATCTTCAGGCTCCACATAGTGGAAGAAGAGAACCATAATAGACTCCTACAAGTTGTCCTTTGACCCACATACACATACCATGGTGCATGCACGTGTGCACAAAGGCATTCATGTGTATGTGTGCACACACACACAGAGGGAGAGAGACAGACAGACACATATGCACAGTAAATACATTAATAAAAATTTTAAAGCTATCTACCTTTTTAAAAAAAGAAGAAATGGTCAGAACATTTTCACAGGGCTGGCTTTGGGTCTAATCTCATTCATTTACCTAAGGGTTTGGTTGATTATATATTTCTTATGCATGCAAATCTCTCTGTAATCAGGCCACAGAAAGATGTCAGTAGAGAATTTTAAAAGAACTGCAAATTTCATTGCTGTTTCCTAGCATACTTAGAGAGCAATTTGCATACACACAGGCACCATTGTAAAATAGGCATTATGTTCATTTTATTTTTCTGAATTTCAAGAGCAAGTGAATAATTTCACCTGCATATGAGATGACAAGTGAAAGAAACTTCAATAAACAACTAAACTCAATTGCAATTTCTTTCAAACTGTGTTCAATTAAATGCCCAATTAATTTAAATGGATAGACTGTAAATAAAATAATGCACATGATTATCATCTAATTAGCACTGGCCAGCATTAAAATGTGCTCATTAGTGAGTTGTATAGTATCCTAAGGCTCATAATTAGTAATCAGGGTGTACGTGATTGGCATGGGTAGCTGCCTGGATGTAGCTACTCAACCCAATAAATCAGAGTTAGGACGAAATGTGCCTTATAAAAGAAAAGAGGGATACATAGCCAGCTGGTGAAGCGACAGTTTTCTCCTCTCTATAATTCAGGTGCAATTCCTACTCTCAGACACAAAGAGATAAATCTAAGAACAACAGAACCTCTATAGAAAAAGAAAAATGTGCACTCAAGATGAAACAAGAAGTCCCAATAATTACCATGAAAGAATACAAAAAGGGGAAACAATGTACAAAAATACCCCTTTGTGTTCATTAGCTGGGAGTACGGAGTTCTATTATACGAAGTACAGAATCAAAGTAAAGATAAGCAAGGTCTTAAACTTTCATGAAAATTGAAAGTTCCAATAATCATTTCAAAATGACTGTCAAGCATTTTGTAATTTAGAGAGTATACCTTGCCTTTACAATTTCAATATGTTAGTGTGAAATCAGCAGGCCGCAGAGGACAGACACAATGGAAGTTATATTTGTTGTTTTTTATATATATATGAAGCCATCATGGCAGGTGCTATTGATCGGCTACACTGTTTTCCTTTGTTTTCTCTATTTAAGGGCTGGAATTTCTTTATCTTTTCTGAATCTCATGCAGCTAGCAGTCAGGTGATCCTGTCAGGCTTATGAAACACAGGCACTAGGCTCTGTGTGGGCTTTTCCTTCCTAAATAAAGCCCGGACAGGGAAAACAGCTGTTTCCCTTCTTGTCTGGATGCAAGCAGCCACACTGTGGTCATTTGGACAAAGACTATAGCATACTATGGTAGCAGAGGAAAAAAGACAAAGCCTGGTTCCTGTATCCCCTAGCTAGTTCATCAGCCTTGGCTGCTTACCTCAGCCACCTTGATAAAAGACAAAAAGGCACATTTTGCTTGCATAAGGCCCTGGAATAGTTTGTTGTGGTTGTTGACTGTGAATAAACACAGCTTTAAAACAGGTTCTTATTTAAGAGAATATTGAAAAATAAGTCTATGGAAAACTAAGCTATACTATGCTTAAATGACCTTCAGATATGACCTTTATATTGAGAGGTATTCTAAAATGATTTTTGCTAATTTTTTGTGTTTTTGGAGGCAGGTTCTTGTGATTTAACTAGGTCTAGCCCAGAATGGTCTCTACATCTCAGATTACCTAGAACTCGTGTTTCTCCTGCCTTAATCTCCAAGTGCTGGGATGACTAGCATGTGCCATCATGTCTGGCTTTTAGAATGATCTCAAAGTTACTAATTTAAAGGAGGAACCAGCTCATCTACGTGTAAGTTACTATTGTGGAAAGGATGGTGGATGTTCCTGTAGCTTATTTTAGTGGATTTTCAAAAATATTTTGCCTCCCCTGCTTTAAATAAAGGAAGTTGTTAATTAGGTACTTCATATGACATGTTGGAACTATGATGGTTATATTCTCTATCCCTCATTAAGTGTATTAGGCTTACACTGGGAACATCTATGTTGTTTGAATCTTAAATGGTCTTCTAATAAAAAACCCAGAGCCAGATATCAGGGTGAAAGCTGGAAGATCAGAGAAGCAGAGCAAGACACAGCCACTACATATTACCTCACCAACTCCACGAATCCGCTGACTGAAATCCTGAATCCTCACCCGAAAGGATCTCAGCTGAGCTGCCTTAGTTCCTGTCTCCTCACGCCTTATATCCCTTTCTCCACCTGCTGTCACTTCCTGGGATTAAAGGCGAGTGTGCTTCTCAGTACTGGGATTAAATGTGTGTGCCACCACTGCCCGGCTCTGTTTCCAGTGTGGCCTTGAACTCACAGAGATACACACGGAGCTCTGCCTCCCGAGTGCTAAGATTAAAGATGTGTGCCACCCCTGTCTGGCCTGTCTAATCTAGTGGCTGGCTCTGTCCTCTGATCCTCAGGCAAGCTTTATTAGGGTACACAACGTGTCACCATACATCTGGATTCCATCTAAAGGTTATAAACAATTGGAAAGAAAGTATATGAAGGAGAGGGCAGATTTGAAAGGATAGGCTAGAAAGACAGGAAGTCACGTCACCAATCAACTCATAGGCAGTTATGGTCTCAATTCAGCTCTCTCAAGTCTCCAAGCTAGGAGTATTCCAAGGATCTATTAGGGCTACAGCAGATGGCTGGGAGCCAATGGACTCCTCAGGGTAAAGGCTATGGTGCTCTATGATCGCTGTGTATGACCCCAGGGCATGACTTCATCCCTAAACCTCTAGTACCCAAGGGCACTTGATTAATACTAACTGAATGGTTGGAAAGTTCGAAAAGAAAAGCCCAACTTGACTCTGAGGTGATCTTTGAACAGTTTTTGAAACTGTTTTCTAATATTTCTTTTCATGGTCATTCTCAAATGCCTTGGTATCATAACATTAACTGATAGAGTTTCGTTACATTCAAGAAGCACTTTTCAACAGCTTGAAACATTAAAATATTACTTTATCTTTATATTTTTAAATTTTTTTAATTAAAATAATTACATCATTTCCCTCCTCTCTTTCCTCCATCCAAACCCTCCATATCTCTTTCAAATTTTTGGTGTTTTTTCTCAATAATTGTTGCTACATACACAAGTTTATATTTGTATATATTCATAAATACATAAATGTACCTTGCACAGTCTGTATATTGTTACTTGCATGTCGGTTTTCAGGGCTGATCATTTGATATTGGATAACCAGTTGGTTGAGAGATGCATAATCAGTAAACTTATGAAAACACTAGTTCAAACAGAATCACTTTCCTCACACAGCAAACATCTCCAACCTCACAAAAAAGTTCCCTTTCACTCATCCTAGTATTTTTATATCTGCTAAGTATCTCTTCTAGCAAGAATTTCCGTCTTAAGGTGTTGAGGAAGAATGGAATTGGTAATTTAATTATAAGAACAATCAGTGGGCATGAAGTCTATGAATATTCTCATGTTAATAATTTTGCCTCATTATATCGGTTGAATTACTTCACATCTTCATGTATTTCCTTTCATAGCTATAAAACTTGAATTTTAATTGGTATAGAATGTTTTAAAGACCAAAATGCATTTTATAGATCCAAAATTATTTAAAAAAAGAGCAAATTTCAAATCAGATTATAGCCCTTTAAAGAATTTATAGCCTTGTTCATTTCATTAAGTAAAATTAAAACAGTATCTATGAAACACATTTGCTACAACCTTTCCTATCATCTTTCTTGCTCCTTTTTATAGAGAAATGGCAACAATATCCCTATAAGTCTTCCACCAACACAGTGTTTTACTAGAGCAAACAAAAGAGGAATTTGAGGAAGCATTACTGTTTGAATCTAAAATGTCCCTCATAAGCTCAGTTTGTAGATTTTTGGGGCTTTGGGGGGGGTGGCTATAGAACCTTTAAGAGACAGGCTCTGGCTGGAGAAAGTGGGTGGTGGGTAGGGTGGTCCTTAAAGTTGATAACCATTTCCTGTCACCACACTGCTTCTTGATTCATGGAAACGTAAGCAAGCAGCTGCCACCAGCTCTTGCCACCACGGATCCACCCAATGTGTCCCCTCAAACCAGGAAGCAAAGTAAGTCTTTCCTCCCTTAAGTTGGTTCTTGTTGGGCTTTTGGTGGCAGTGACGAGAAGCGACTAATATAGGGAGCCAGAGAATATCATATTTGGTTGAATGTGAACCCGAGTCACAGCTGGAATGAACTTTCTGATCTTAGTCTATGCTATACTACACACCTTAGTTATGGCTTTAGGAAACTATTATTCCGCTGAATGGATGACGTATCAAATCGCCCTCTCAATTCATACCTCTCTATCCATAGATGAGTGTACTTCTCAGACTTCATCAGAGAAGTTTCTTTGTGCGGTGGATGGTGGTTAACGCAGAAACTCACAACTGCTCAAAGAGAACCAGTGACTGGAATGCTCAGCCACAAATGGGACATCTATAGCAAACTGCCCCTCTCCCAAAGCCCAGGGACCACAGAGGAAGAAGAGCCAGAGGTTGAGGAGGATTGGGGCAAAAAGCTGTTTTCTGAACTGTATTCATGAGCTTGCAGCAGGCGTAGCTGCCTGCACAAGATCAAACCAGTCATTCTAGCATGGAGGAGAATGGGGTGTGGTTCGTGGTCCCCTGCCCACAACTGAGGCTCTATGGACAGTTTATTCCTTCTGAGTGAGGGAAAGTCACTTTTCTTTAAGGCTGTGGCCCCTGGTGAGTTGACCAGGCTCTAGTAGATGGCCTCAACTCAGCAGTACAGGGTCGCACAAACTGGACTCACTCAATGCCCTAGTTTATTTCCTGTTGTTGTATAAACCACTAACCAGAAACGACTTGGGGTGGGGGCAGGGTTTATTTGGGTTGCAGGTTATAGGCCATCATTGCGGTAAGCCAGAGCAGAAGGTGAAGGCAGGTGGGGGTAGATCTGGAAGAGCTTGGGGGAAGAGTGAATATAGGCTCAAATTTGAATGCTTGCTCTGAAGTTGAAGTGGATGTGATTGGGGAGGATTGGGCGTGGCTTTGTTGGAGGTATATTACTGGGGGTGGGCTTTGAAGTATCCAAAGCCTAAGCCATTCCCAGTTAGGATGTTCTCTCTCTCTCTCTCTCTCTCTCTCTCTCTCTCTCTCTCTCTCTCT
>CABHPH010156265.1:34901-50898 GCA_902168325.1 Peromyscus nudipes
CGGGACCTGTAGCCACCATGTTGTGACCTCTGCAGAGACATTTCCAGCATCTCTGCTCTGTGGTTCTTCTGAGGAATGCAGGAAGTAAGTGATCCTGGGAGTCCAGAGTGCTGCAGGCACAGCTGCTCTATTTAATCTTCTTCTCCCTGGCTCTCATTAACATATGGACACCGTAAGGGATTAGAGCCACCACAGTCAGTGGGATGGATGCACTTTTACAGAAAGACAACAGGTAAAATAAAGGTTCCATGTGAGTCGGGATCTTGATGAAGTGATAAAGTTGTAATGTGGTCAGTGAGGTCAGGGCACAGAGCAACCGGAAGCTTGGCCTGCAGCCATTTTCTCCCCGGCAGCTCATAAGGAACATTTTTGAGTTGATGGCGAAACCCAAGCCAAAGAGGACCCCGAGGTTTCTCACAAGTCCAGCAAAAGGCGTGCTGTCCATGTGGATCCAGTCTGGGTTGGCACACCACTTTTTGGCTATAGGCACAGACCACAGCAGGTCGATGTCCAGCAGTCTGAGAAGCAGGTAAAAGCCAAGTGCAAATAGGAAGAGGAAGATGTTGGTCTTCAGGTACACATTCAAGCTGGCCATGTGGATCCCTGGAGTGTGTTCAAAGGCCTCTGCTACTAGCATCCCTAGGGATTGCAAAGAGATACTGCCATGAGTGTGTGACCCTGAGCCCTTCAGAAATCTCTCCCCTTTGCACTGGGGAGGGCTTTAGACACCAGGTTCTAACAATTTCCTAAAGTGTTTTCAGACATTAATTGAAAACAGGATAGTCCTATAGTCTTTCCACTACCTACACTGGCCAAGATGGATCAGTTAGAAGTCAGTAGCATTGAATGACAGCCCATTTTGCAGGCAGAACACTAAGCAATACAAAGCAGCCACTAAGTGAAGTTAAGCCATGCAATAAGAACTTAGATAACTCAGAGTGTCTTGGCTGTGGGTTGCAGGGTCGTTATGAAGTCCCCCCAAAGCACAGTACATGACAAGATGGCTTGGAAGATGGACTTCACTTCAGTTACACCTCTCAGCAAAGCCCATCTCACCATGTAGCTATCCAGTCCACATGTGAGAGAGACTGTGTCAGCACATGCACAGAGGCTCAGGAGAGAGATATTAAATCACCTAAGCCCCCAGTGGTAGCATTTGTGTTGGTGGCTTGATAGAAGTACCTCTGACACCAGAAAACTGATGACGAGGGAGCATCTGACACCACAATGCACCCAGCAAAGCAAAGGTGTTACCAACTAAATATGAAAGACCATACTTACCACCAATGACTCCAAGAATGACCTGATGAGGGAAATGTGTTGCTATGAATACTCTGGAGATGCAGACGCTGATTTGAATCAACCAGAAAACGCTCCAAAAGAAGGACCAGGCCAGTCTGTGATGGAAGAATAGACACAAGTGTGAATAGCAAAGAAATCATAGCACCTATAAAATTAGGTGTGTGACACCTGATAGTCCTTACAGGAATCTTCCAGGTATGACATAACACAATTCTAGAGTCTCTTTTTCAACACACCTTCACGTCTTCCATAGGATTCAAAAGCTTTAGCACAGGACCTCACATTCCTCACTGCTATCTCCTAAGACTTTAATAAATGTTTAAAAGGAAGGCGTGTAGTCAAACTCCCAGCATGGGGGAGAGGGACGTGGGCAAGAAGTCCTACTCCAACGGAGGAGCGACTGGCATTTGATAGCCATGGGGAGTGGGGGGGAGTTAGGTTTTTTTTTTTTTAAGAGTGTGACGTCTGGTAGGTCCACCATGTTCCAGTCAGGCTCCACACCCAAGAGCAGTTGAGTAACACAATTTGCTCCTGACGAGTTTAAGAGAAGAGACAGAAAGAGAGACAGACAGACAGACAAACAGAAAGACAGAGACAGAGATCCAAATTGGGTTGCTAAGGAGATAGGGGTGGATCTGGGAGAAGCTGGGTGAGAGGAGATTTATATCAAGATATAGTGCATGAAATTCTCAAGAATTACTATAAATATTATTCTTAAAGAGGAAGGCATTTTGATGACCTTGAAATAAGGGAAAAGGCACAAGGACGGTTCAGGTGTGTGTGTGTGTGTGTGTGGGAGATTATTAGTGTCCAGAGTAATCAAGGATAAACCATATAGATTTTTGTCCCCTGTCATTTGTGCTTCCTCTCTGCCCTCCACTCACAGCTTTTCTTTGTTTGAAGAAAACACTGGAGAGGCAGCATCCATTTGGGTGAAAAGCTTGTGAATGTTCCACTGAGCCCATGGTGTCACTGTGTGTAATCTCACAGACTCTCAGGGGCCCTGATCATTGTATGATATATAGAAAAATAAAAAACAAGAAAATATACCATATACATTCAATTAGAAACAGAAATGTACAGAAAAAAACAGTGTAGAATAGTAAAATCCAAACAACTAAAAGAAAGCTGTATTTAGTGCCAGGCATCATCAAATGGTTTATTATTTACAACGAGACCAAAGTTTAGTTATAGCAAGACGAAAGATTAAAAAGAAGAAATGAGTCTGTCAAAGAAGCGGTACCAAGTATTTCTCCAAAGGGAAGAAGAATTAACAAGGATTTGAAAATGTCAAGGTAGAGTGTAGGCACTCACTACATTTTCTTTTAAAGATTTAATTTATTTTTATTTTATGTGTATGAGTGTTTTGCCCGCATGTACGTATAAAGCACCATGTGTGTGTCCCCGGTGCCCTTAGAGGCCAGAAGAGGGTTTCAGATCCCCTGGAACTGCTTTTATGGATGGTTGTGAGCCATCATGTGGGTTCTGGGAACCAAACCTGGGTCCCTTGTAAAATCAGCAAGTGCTTTTAACCACTGGGCCCTCCATCTCTTCATCTCTTCAGCCCCCCACTCACTAAATTTTTATAAATGAAGAAAATATTGCCATTACAAATGTCAAAAATGAATACGAATATTTGTTAGAACAAACATATTTTCTAGGATGGTTAATTCGAGGAAAGAATGACCTATATAGACTTATTTCTTACATTATTCAGCACTACTCTTAAGAAGTGGAATAATTCTTCATTTTAGAAGAAATTTTATATACTGGTAATGGTTGTATGCCAGATTTTTTAAAAAGGTTGACACATTTTCTTTCTATAACTAAATTTTGGTCTGCTTGTCAACAACGTAATGTTTGAGGATTCCTGGTACTCAATACAGTTTTTTAATGGATGGATTTTAATATTTGATTTTCCTTGCATGTTTCTTCTTCTAATCAAAACTGTACAATTTATGACTAAAGTGGTGTTTGCGATTGCTTTAATTACAAAGAATTTCAAAAGAAGAACAGAAGAAAAAGGCCAATTTCTACAATGGTGTGTTATCTTAAAGTTCTATATGAGTCTACACATTAAGAAATCTGTTGGCAGTAAATCTAACATGCAAACTTAATTTTGCCTCTAGAATGTTTTAATTAAAAAGACTGCACAGATTTTAACAGCTAGAATATATTTTAGTGATCTTAAAAGCACTGGGTGTTCAAAGTAGGAAGGAAGCATAATTTCACTAGATAAATCAATGCATTCAAGAGCAACGATGATTCTTGAAATTTTAAGTTAATCTTAAGGCAAGAATGTTTCCTTGTGCAATTTTAGATGACTTGTTTATGAAGTATCAAAATAATAATTGAATTTCAGAATCCCAAAGGCGTATTTAACAAGTCATTAATCAGATAAACATTTCCAACTCAATTATAAAAGTGGTAATAGCTGTGAGCTAATTAGGACATTATCTTAAAGCAGAATATTCATTTCCCACTCATTCTGCTACATGGGCTGTGAAGGAATAGAATAAGCACATTTCATTGAATGACTAAAAATGTATTAAAATGAATATTTGGAAAGGACTTCACATATTCACTACTGTCTTGTTAATGCTACAGAAGCTGGAGCAAGCTGACCTGTGCAGAGTGGCAGAGGACTTCCCCAGCCGGCTGACAGTGAAGCTCAGGGCAGCTGTTACCATGACATACCAGACACATGATGAGCCCATTGCGTGACCAGATGGACTTCCTGTAATGAGCATTGTTTGTTCAAAAAGTAGTTAATTAAGTATCAGGAATGAGACAACAGGATGTCATATTTCCCATGAAAATTACAGTAAAATAAAATAAAATAGAAGCCTCATTGTTTATGGGTTAATATATACTGTATAGAAGTAGATAAAGGTTGAGTCAATTTGAGACTCAAATTCGCCATTTCAAAAACTTTTTTTTTTCTTTAACAAAAGGAAGGAACAGAGAGAAAATTGCTAGAAATGACTGATTTTTCCTCTTGGTCCCTAGAGTAGCCCACACTTGACCATTATATGGACAATAATCGTTAGAGTTAAAAATTGCTGTGTCAAATATAGGGAATGTGACTTCTCCAGATAATTCCACATGACATGGATGTAAGAGGGCCATGAGAGTTCTGACATGAACCTACAACATACATAATCATCCATAACTTTATGTAATTCTACCTTAACTTTCTTTAATGAAAGTGCTTTACATATTAACTCTCTCCCTCCTCCAGATTTTCAAGGTGATTGAATGCTGCAAATCAATATATCCAAGTATAACTAAGAGCATGGCCAGTTGCACTCAAATCTAACACAATCTTATTCATTCTTCGTATGTTGTTTTCAATTGACAAGAAAACTGAAGTACTTCTACTAGATCTTGAGTCGATTTATTTTCTTTCAGCTAACAGACTATCATTGGTCTGCTGTGGTTTACCGATTGACTTGCAAACAACTGCTGTGTGTTGGTGGAAACCAGAATGTGCATATTTTGGCCATTGCAGTGAGAATCTTTGCTAAACAATGGAGAATTCACTCCACACAGACACTAAAGGGGGATGTGAATCTTGACAGAAAACACCTGCCATCAGGCCTTTCTTTATTACCAGAACAGATGCCTTTCCTATACTGTTAGTTTTACTTTTAACCATTTTCCTTAGGTGCCGGACATAACTTTTCACCCAGCAGAAAGCCACTCGGGTTAAATACCTAACTATTTTGTTTGGAAAAACAAAGCACCAGGCACTTTTTGTTGTTGTTGTTAAACATAGATGCACCCATTTTTCACTGTAGGAATTCTTTTTCTCTCACCCTATATCCTGTGAAAAGAAAGGAACAGATACCAGGAAGTTGTAGGACAAAGGAAAATAGCATTTTAGTTACCCCAAAAGCTATCCATCAATCCGTCTACCTACTTATCACATATTGGTTCACAAATATGAAATACATTTAATCCTTGGCTAATGGGGCATACAGTTGGAGCAGCCAGATAGCTAAAGAATTAATTATTATATTAAAATGCTACACACACACACACACACACACACACACACACACACACTTTTATGAGAGCAAAGGAAGATATTCAGAAAATTCATTAGGAGCTCATGCATTTAGGGTTTGTTTCAAAGGACTGTCCAATGGCAAGAATTTTATGCTGTTCAACAAACTATGATATGGCACAATACAACACTTTCACAAAAGCTAAGTCAACATATATTATATATATATATGACATATATAAACTTTTTACTCTCTTAAATTCAACTTCTACATATAGATGTCATACTTAATACAGACTCTTGTAAGTTAAAAACAGCCTAAGAAACCTGCTAACATGCTACACAGTCAAGAGTAAAAAAGGAAAAAAAAATGGTTGAGACACTGTGTACTGGCTGCAGGAATACTAGGAAGTCCTCACCTTTCTTATAAAACATCTGCCTTTCCCTCATTCATGAAGCCACTGAACAGCAGACAAATCAACATTTCTAGACTTTTTTTTTTTTTTTTTTTTTTTGGTTTGGTTTGGTTTGGTTCTTCCAGACAGGGTTTCTCTGTGTAACAGAACAAAGCCCTGGCTGTCCTGGAACTCGCTCTGTAGACCAGGCTGGCATCAAACTCACAGAGATTCGCTTGCCTCTGTCTTCTGAGTTCTGGGATTGAAGGTATATGGTACCATATCCAGCCATTTCTAGACTCCTAATGTAGTTCTTTGGGACTTTGTTCTAGCTTACTGTTTTTTCATTTATTTTCATACCAAACCATTACTTCAAAAAGTAAATACCCAAGTATAAAATAATTTGGGAAGTATTCTCCCCACATAATCTTTCATAAATAACAATATAGAATTTGACTATTCATAAAATTCTTTCCTCCCTCATTAGCAATTTTTACAATAAATGTTAAGCATCCCCACTCATGATATTTTCTTTGAGATACTAGATATCATATGATTATAGGATGCTAATCATGCATAAAGACTTAGAATAGCGTCCATGAAGTGAGGTTTCTTTAATTGCTTACCTGGGCCTGTTTCACATGTAGTAGGAAACTGTTCAAGACATGGGCTTGAGTGATTTGGGTAAATCTGAGTTTCTTGGATCCACCAGTAAGGACGGTGCCCAAATAATATCCTGTAATTAAATGCATACGAATTTCACATGTACTTATATATAACAGTTAACTAACTGGGCTTGTGATTCTTGTAAAAAATGACTCAAGTAAAGAGTCAAGGGGAAAAGCTCATAATTTAAACACCCTGGAATAACTTGGGTTTATCATATAACTATCATCACAGAGGATGGTAGTATCTGGAGTTTGGGTGACCTTGTCTCCCATAAACAGGGAAGTCCTGTGGGTGCTTTTGGGTGCTTAGAGTGGGACTCCCAAAATGTCCTTAGAATCATTATTTCACCACTGTACTGCTAACTTCTTGGCTAATCACAGCATATGTGTTATTGGGTTTTGGAATAACTTATAATTCAGTCAAAGTAAATATTTCTATACTTTTTGTAAGTTCCACTTATGAATCCTGGTGTTTCAAAGTAACCAATTTGTTTGAAGTATATTCCAAGTCAAACTACATGTGCCCGAAACCTGATCGCTAAGCTAAAATTACAAATGTAAGAATACATTTTAGGAAAAATCAAACAAATCAGTAGTCTTACCACTTGAATATAAGATTGAACCAGTCCCCTATGACAGCCACCCATATCATCTTGGTTCCAACGGTCTGATTCAGTTGAAACCAAAGTGGGAAGTAGACAGAAAAGATATTCCGGGGGTCTCCAACATCGGACATGAAGTTTAGAAAATCGTAGTAAGCCCTGTAGTCTTTCTGTAGATGCTGAATAATGAGTACTCCACTCCTGTGAAGGAAATCCATCTTGAGAAGCTGCGGGTCTAAACCTGAAGCCACGGGAACTGCGGAGCTCTGGGTCCACCCATCTTTATATGGCACCCTTGGGATGTGCTGAGCCATTACTGTGACATGTGATGCTGACCATCTGTGGAGAGGACATGTGTGGAGAGGGCATGATGGTCCTCCTCCCCTGAAAACTTCATCTGTTTGTGACTTTATTTGGTGGAAAAGGTGCAGTTCGTGCTGATCTGGGGCAATTTGGAGGGAAGCACAGTGGACTTCTGCCTCCTTCTTTTCTGTGAACAGCTGGATCGTGTTTGCTTGAAATTTTTCACACAGTTCATTTCCCTCAAGGGCAGACATTAGCAATCTCTATGCTTGGCTAGCAGACTACATAAATAATTATTCCGTGTCAAATAAGCCTCAAAGCTGTGCATTTTAATTTCAGATAGACTGGCTTTCTGACTGTTCTACTATGTCTTTCGGGAAAATGGGAGGGTGAATTTTTTATTTGAAAATTTTTATGATTCAACAGATTAATTTCTGATGATAGGTTTAAAAAAAAACAAATGATTGGGTAGGTCTTCGCGATCTAAGATGACAGGATATGTATGGAACAAAGAAGAGGCTACAGGGAGTACATGAACTCAGGGGGGAAATGTGTTGTTTACATGTTTGATTGTGAGGCAAAAAAAAAAAAGCAGACTTCCTTGACTTCCTTGGGCAATAGAAATGTGTTAGGACTAAACTATTATTATTATTATTACAATGTATGTATGTCCGTGTGTCTGTCTATGGGTGCACACATAGCACGGCGTATTTCTAGAGGTCAGAGGACACCATTCAGGAGTCAGTTCTGTTTTCACCGAGGGTTCCAGGGCGTGAACCCAGGCAATCAGGCTTGTGGAGCAAACACTCTTACTGCCGAGCCGTCTCCCCGGCTCTGTATTGCTTCTAACTGACGAGAGAATACAGTTGCGAGGTATGGAACACGGCACTTGTGACGAAGATAGAAATTGACCACCGAGGGCTTCCCACCAGTCAGGGATTTTCAACCTTTTGGTTTGTTGAAAATTGCTCATTAGAAGTAAATGAGAAGCACCCAAACAAACACATAAATTGGGGTGAAGAGAGTGCAGCGTGGAGTGCAGCATGGAGATGTAGTCAGAGTGTGGTTCTGTTTCTGTCTAATGGGGTTGGTGAGGGGTCAATTAAACCCTTCCAGGTGCCGAAGGTGTGGCCAGTAATGCGCTACTCATCCCTCCATTCACTTGTCTTTGTGAATCCCAGCCTCCTCTGCTAGAAACTTAACTGTCTTCACTGGCTACAGCTCTCACCGTGACGATCGTCTAGAGCTATCCCATCATTCTACAGGATCAGTTTTATGGGCATGCTGTCCCTATGGGTACCTCGCTGACCTCTGTTGCCTCCCCTGGAAGAAATGGATTGACTGGCCATTGAAATGTTTGGGGGCACTTTACAGTGAGCATAGTTCTTTTGATAAGGGGAAAATGGGGTGGGGGAAGGACTGGCCTGTTTCTAACATACATTGATTTAGTAGAATTATTCTTTTTTGTTATTTAAAAAATGTTTTTTTATTCATTTTACATACCAATCACAGATCCCCCTCTCATCCCTCCTCCCACTCCCCCTCAGCCTTCCCCCCCCACCCCCCCCCCCAACCCCTCCTCCAAAAGAGTAAGTAAGGCCTCCCATGGGGAGTCAACAAAGCCGGGTACATTCAGTTGAGGCAGGACCAAGCCCCTCCCCACTGCATCTAGGCTGAGCAAGCTGTCCCACCATAGGTAATGGGCTCCAAAAAGCCAGTTCATGTACCTAGGAGAGATCCTGATCCCACTGCCTGGGGCCTCTCAAACAGACCAAGCTACACAACTGTTTCCCATATGCGGAGGGCCTAGTTTGCTCCCATACAGGTTCCACAGTTATCAGTCTAAAGTTTGTGAGTTCCTACAAGCTTGGAACTGTAGATTTCCCCATTATGATCTTGACCCCCCTTGCTCATATAATCTTTCTTCCCTCTCTTTGACTGGACTCCCAGAGCTCATCCTGGTGCTTGGCTGTGAATCTCTGCATCTGCTTCCATCAGTCACTGGATGAAGGCTCTATGATGACAGTTAGGGTATTCACCAATCTGATTACCAGGGTAGGCCAGTTCAGGCACTCTCTCCACTATTGCTAGTAGTCTAATCTGGGGTCATCCTTGTGGATTCCTGGAAATTTCATAATAGCCAGAACCTGGAAACAACCTAGATGCCCCTCAACCGAAGAATGGATAAAGAAAATGTGGGGACCCACAGAGGCTCCCTACGAAGGCCTTACTCAAGGTCAGAAAGTCTGAGCTTGCTTTACTCAACAGGGCAGTATAATAGGATGATCTGACCAGGGACGTGGTTATCAGGTGTTTTGAAGGGTCTACACTTGGTTGTCATTGTGCTTTGATCTTAAAATGGGGAGGTCTTTTGCCCCTCCCCTTGCTGATGTATAAAAGGCCCATTATGAACAAAGTTGGGGTGGCTGGGTATTAACTCAGGACCTTCCAGAAGTTATCCTGTGTCTACATATGTGTATTTCTTCCTATTATTTCCCAATTCCTCACTCCTCCCCTCAAGAACCCTTAGACAGGTCGGGGCTGGCCCCTGACAGGTACATACACACAATGGAGTACTACTCAGCTGTAAAAAACAATGACATCATGAAATTTGCAGGCAAATGGATAAAACTAGAAAATATCATCCTGAGTGAGGTAACCCAGACTCAGAAAGACAAACATGGTATGTACTCACTCATAAGTGGATACTAGATGTAAAGCAAAGACTACAACCCCCAGCTCTAGAGAAGCTAGGAAACAAGGAGGACCCTAAGAGGGACACGTGGATCACCTTGGGAAGGGGAAACAGAGGAGATCTCCATGAGTAAACCAGGGATGAGGGAGGGCGATAGAGGGGAGAAGATGGGGAATGAGAACATGAGGGGGAGTGGGGTGGTTGAGCTGGGGAGGGATGGAGTGGGAGAGCAATGAAAGAGATATCTTGATAGAAGGAGACATTATGGGGTAAGGGAGAAACCTGGTGCTAGGGAAATACCCAGGAATCCACAAGGATTATTCTTAACTGGCAATTAGATACCTCAGGCTATCATGGGCAATGGCCTTTCTCATCCCAGATCCACTGAATGCTTGGTGGTGGAATCTCAGCATTGGTCATATAAAAATACTCTGATTCCAGTGTAGAACCTGGGCTTAGAATGACTGAGCTCAAATAAGCCATATGTAACATTTGCCTTGACCAACCAACATCTAGCCTTCAGGCCTTTTTGTTTTACATATTCAGGTCCTCTAATTTCCATAATTTCTTTAATGAGCCATGAGGAAAGACATAACTTCCCTTTATTCTTTTTCTAAGAAGTTTTTGAGCTACATAATTCATGATATTCATTTTCTTCAGAAGTGCCTTGTCCTTAAATCAGGGTACAAATGATATCAAATGCATTTTGTCTTACAATTAAAAATTAAACTTGGTGCTCATTCGACATTTTGGAGTCTATGGACTGTGATGAAGTCGACTGCCCATTCGCTCTTCATCTTGGGTATTAATTTAGACAGTCTCTGTGTCTCCAGAGAGCTCCAGTTCTGCAGATTATAGGATAATTAACAGAAGGAAAAGTATCTCAATGTCCTTTTCCCTTTAATACAATTTGCTAAATCTTTTGACTCCATCATAGTTCGCTGAATCTTTTCATGTCTTTGCTCGGTGCACTTTCTCAGCAATGCCTTCTCTGAGCAGATCCCCATCGCTCTCTCTCAGGCATTCTTTCTAGGGCAACATATTCCTCTGCGGAGGCCGCCTACCATGAGAGTATCAGTCTGGGTGGCTAACATGAACACACATTGGATTTCTCATACTCATGGACAGTAGAAGTCTACGATGAAGGGGGTCACCATTGTTACAGTTTCCTCCGTGGCCCCTCCTTGGCCTTTGGATGGCTGCCACCGTCTCCGTGTATCTTTACACGGTGTTCCCTCAGTACCTGTCCCCACCGTACTCAACTCTCCTTCCCTTTCCTGTCTTTGTGTTTTTCTCTTACTCCTTCACCCTTCCGTCTCACCCCCTTTTCACACACATTGTGAGGTTTAATTATCTAGACTTATCACTATTATTGTTGTTTGAGACAGGGGATCAAGGTTGACCTTGAAGGACTTCTGGCATTATCTGTGTCTTCAAATTGGTCACTATCTTTACACTTTCTAGCCAAAGTGCAAAGGCATCTCTAAAACAGCCATAACAAAGTTGAATTGTTCAGTATTGCATTTAAAAATGAAACCAAGGCCTGTGAGATAGTTCAACAGCTATGAACACTTGCTGTCAAGCCTGGCAACCCGAACTCAAGCTCAGGAACACACATGGCAGGAGAGAAGTGAGACTCCACCCACCTGGATATGCATACCCACCCACATACGTATAACACAAAACTCTCCTACACAAAGCAAAGTGTCCTCAAAAGTACACCATCCCTTCAGGATCAGTTGATTCTCTTGCTGTAGGATTGTTCTTCACTTGATTTCTCTAGGCTTCCAACAATTAGAATTCTGCTATGCCAGAAAAGCATTTCTGTGTGGAAAAAGAGAAAAAAAATCATTCTTAGTATACGGTTTGGGTCCAGTCTTGGCCAAATCTTTTCAGTCACTGGGCAAGCCGTCATCTGCAATGTATTTAGTGGTCAGTGAACTTCCTGTAATCACATGCAAAATGTTTGTCCTTACTCACATTTCTTTGAAGAAGGTCACAGCTTTCAGCAGATTACCAGTGGAACCCCTGACCCAAACAAATTAAGTACAACATGAAGTTCACTGGCATCCCCCGTACTGTCCGTGTGCCTACTCCCAGGATCTTACCTTCCTGTTTCCTTAGAGACGTCAATACTCCATTCTCCCCAGCATGACTGGCTTGTGTTAATGATTTCCTTACTTTTAATGCCTGTGTGGGTGTGTTTTCTCTCACTAATGTAGCCAGTCTCAAAACCCGATACTGTTGCCCTGTTTTGAAGTTAGTTCTAGTAATTGAATACTTTCAGCTCTCTCTGCAATGTTCTCATTCTGGTTTATTTAAACGGTCCCTGGGTTTTAAGTAAACCCTGCTAGTTTCAGACTGCAACATGGAGGCCATGGAGCAGACTTTTTTTTTTCCGGTATGTTTTGCCATAGCAAATATTAAAAAAACAAAACAAAACAAACCCACAAGCGATATTCTTGTCAGAAAATGAACTATTTGTCTCTGAGTTCCAGTGCCTGCTGCAATTCAGCACCATTCAGACACGATTGACTTTGGCTGGCGCTGCTCATGTGTTGGCAGTGAACAAAAATAGGCCCTTAATGTCTTCGTGGCCATTATCCTTTTCTAACAAACTTATCTGCCTTTTCTAAAATAAATCATATTTGAGAACTCTCTAGTGTCACCTTGCAGAGTTAGTGGATTTATTTCAGACTCTAGAGTTGAGACTCTAGTGACTTTTAGAAAATAATTACCTCCATTCTGGCTAGCGTCCCAGGAACACTGGCATTCCATAATGACACTATTATAAATGATCTTGCCACAGCTTTCAGGTACCCCTTCCATTAGTCTCATTATGAACTATTCTCTAGAACTAATCATGACCCATACATCCAAGAGCTGAGGCTTAGATCACAGGAGAAACCAACAGAACGGCCCATGGAATAGTACTATTCATTTTCTTCTTGGTGGAGCTAAGGTGTTATGTAGATGAATTGATGTTAGATGGTCGAGGAAGCACTTACTCTGAAACACATCCTGCTCACCTAGAGGGCTTGTTCAAACCAAGATCCCAGGAAGCTGGTTCCAGAGTCTTAGATTTAATAGTAATTGAGCAGGGCCCAAGAGTTTGCATGTCTACTGAACTCCCAGACAGTGGGGGTGTTATTGGCGGTTGAACCTTAGTTTTGGGAAGCACTGACAGGTTTTGATTTTTACTTGTCCTGGGTAGGACAGAAGTAGATCATGCAGCAAGAATCCTGTAGTCTATCTAGTAGAGCCTGTGAGATAGCTGTACAAATACCAACGCTATGCCCTCAGACGTGAACAGAGAGAGGAGGCGAAACAGAACAGGGCGGATGGAACTTTCAGTCAGTGCGATGGAGAAGCTTTGTGGAAGAGGAAGCATGTGACCGGGCCTTGGACAGGGAAATGACATTTCAGAATACAGTGGAGATAATACTATTGTGCTAACATATTTGCATTAATTAATTAGTAGACTTCATTTAAAAGCTGTAAAATAAACCACCCGGTTTCTTCTTCCCCTCCCTCCGTCTCTCCCTCCCTTCCTCTTCTCCTTCCTTTATTTTGAGACTGGGTCTCGAGTTACAGCTCAGACTGGACTGGAACTCACTATGTAGCCCATGCTAGCCTCGAATTCACAGCAGCCCTCTTTCGTCAGCCTCATGAATACTGAGATTAAAGAAAAGAACCACCACGCCTGGCTTCAAATGACCACTTTTTACATTTAGGAGACAATTAAAAACTTTATCAGCGATTGAAGCCATGACCTCACACATGCTAGGCACTCTACCACTGAATTACACTCTTAATTCTTCTCTTCCTCCTCTTCCAGGAGACAGGATCGCATGCTGGCCTCAAACTCACAGCAATCATCCTGCCTCAGTCTCCCCAGTACTGGGATCAGCAAACCATCATGCCTGACTAGCAACCAGCTTCTTAGAGAAAGTAGAAGAGTGGCTGCCAGTGCCCAGGAGACGGAGAATGGGATGCACTGTTCAGTGGACACGGAGATATGAGTAACAGCAGTGGTGGTACAATGGTGTTAATGCAGCATTGATGTCACTACACTTAAAAAGAGTTGAGGTTGTAAATAATACGTTATGTACATTTTACCACATTTTCAAAAAACTGAGTAGTTTTCTTTTGGCATTGAACATTTTCTCAGTACTGAAAAATGTCCTGTCTTTCCTCCCTCTGACACTCTGATATCATTCATCCTTCTTTTCTAATTGGGTAATTTATTAGTGTAATTGTTTTAAATACACAATTCAATAGTTTTTAGCAAATTTATAGAGTTGTAATCAATCACCATAATCTAGATTTACCTCATTTCTGTCACCTAGAAGGCTCCTGTGTGTCCTCTGGCAGCCAATAGCTGCTGCTGCTGGTCCCCACAATCACCCAACTGTCTTCTGGGTGAATCTTCATTTTCTGATAATGTCATATAAGTTCAATCACATAATATATATTCCTTCGCATCTAGCTTCTTTCATGTAGCATGTTTTTTAGGAAGCTCCCTCCCCCCACCCCATGAATAAAGTTTGCTGTGAGCCTTTCATTCAATTTCCAGGGCCCTGAAATGACTGTTATTTTTATAACTTTCAATGTTTCTTTTGTAGGGGAGAATTCTTAGTGACTTCATCAAACCACCATGCTGGAGGGCTCAGGAAATCCTTTCTTTTTTTCACTGTTAAACATAGAAGATGAAAGAGTCTAGTGAAATCGTGTATGTGTGTATGTGTGTGTGTGTGTGTGTGTGTGTGTGTGTGTGTAGAAAGAGTCTCACTATGTAACACTGGCTGGCCTGGAATTCATGTAGACCAGACTGAGCTTAAACTCACAGAGATCACCTTGCCTCTGCCTCCCAAGTGCTAGATTACAGGCGTGTGACATGATGCCTGGCCATTAGTCCACTTTCATGGCTGTATTTCTATGCTGTTGGCTCTAGTCCTCTGGAGAACTCTGACTAATCCATTGAACAAGGCTCCTTCAAACTGACCCATAGGAACATTTCCACACTGGAAGATGTAATATATTTTTCCTTGCCATCCTGAAGAAACAAACCCATGTGGGTCCCAGACCATAGCTATTCCAGAGAAGGCAGCACTCGGTTCAACTCATGACTTAAGAGATTCACAATAAATCCTGCTTGGGTTGAAATGAATGGCATATAAACATAGTGATGGAAATGACGACAATGTTCGTGGACGGTGACAGAAGAGTTCTGCTTTCTCCTTCCAAAGACTCAGAAAGCCAGTCCCTGGGATGAGTGGCGGGGATGGGGGGATAGTTTTCTCTATCCCGTCTTCCAGATATGAAAAATTTGACAAATAATAGCAATTTCTTTCTCAGACCTTAGTTGAAAAGGAGCCTGGACAAAACGTCAGTGGTTATGGCTAGACATGATGATGTACACACACACATCTCAAGCACTCAGGAGGCTAAGGCAAAGGAAGAACAGAGCTCAAGATCAGAAGCCTGGGCTACTCAGGAGGCTGAGGCAGGAGGATTACAAGATCAGCCTGAGCAACATAGTAAGACTATCTTTAAATAAAAAAGAAGGAGGAGGAGGAGAAGAAGAGGAGGAGGATTGGAGATATGGAGTAGAGTGCTTGCCTGGAATGGGCCAGGCTATAGGTCCAAAATTGAGTATGGTAAAAACATAAAGAGAGGGAGTGAGAGGTTGTGGGGTGAGGGGTGGAGTGGGGGGAGAGTTATCAAAGCTAGCTTGGACTACACAGTAAGATCAAAAAAAGAAACAACTCAACCTCTGTAGATGTAACCGTCTTGTTAAATAAGAAACACAGAGCCAAATACAGAGTTAAAGCCAAGAGGTCAGGGCAATAGCTAAGAGCTGAGATTAAAAACTTTACCCTTCACTGCCGCTGCTGTCCTACCTCTCCGCAAGAGACCTACTTCTTGTGTGTTTGTCCTTTTTATTGATTTCTATTCTGCCTTCTCATTGGTTGTAAACCCAACCACATGACCTCCTCTTCACTGCCCATCTATACAGACCT